>JAPYZR010001291.1:0-34940 GCA_030522945.1 Trichopria nigra | reverse complement strand
TAAAATGAATTAAAACGAGTGAAAATGAATTCACTTAATGCGTACATGAATGCATTTCAATTCGTATTTTTAATTTTCAATACGTTTTCGTTTACTGGGGCTGCTTCCACATTACGACGCCCAATATTATAATATGGAGGACATACCGCAGTTTTCAGGATATATGCATCAATCGATGTCTTCGTATACAAGTCGTTTTTGCTAGTTTTTACTCGAGCCGGACAATCAGCAATTCAAATTGTTTCAAAAGGACAAAAGGTCTGTTTATGTCCTAATCCAATCTTCTGATTGATGATTTTGACCGATGCGGATCAGCCACCACAATCATGGCGAAGGGAGATGATGATTCCATCAACACGAAGATCTTGCACGGACGCACGTACGAACAAAAGAAATATAATAACCACTCGATAAAACTATAGAAACTTTTTACTTACAATCGCAGTATATTCGTAAGACTTTATCGCATTACACCTCAATTGACGCGATCGTGTGTATCGGGTTCACGGTCGAAAAATATTTGCACCTCTCAATAATAATATACGTTTGTTTACAGGCGGACACCGGCGCGGCGGTTCCAATCAAATATGTATTCGATATATGTTCAACGATCCGTATGTATAGGTATTCTCAGCCGATTCGCAAACGAGCGCATTTTGAAAATATCAATAATATTTAGTTATATATATATATATACATATATACATATGGATATATGTATTATTCTCCGCCACTGTCCAAAATTGGCTTCAGGTGAATTTGAAGTCTTCAAATTCGTGAAAAAATTAGAACTCTCCAATACCTTATGCTATTTTTCACTCATAATAATGGCGGATCCAATATGGATCGAAAATGTAAAAAGTTATTATTATTATTATTGTATTAAATTATTATTGTGTGTATATTGTCATCCAAAGCCAATGTGTATGGAATAAACTTTCGGAGTTTAGTAATTTTTAACTGATTCTATAATTGTTACAAAGTTTTGTATTTTTTTAGTGTAATAAAAATAATCACATCATCTCTATAAAATGTATTATTCCAAATTAAGAAATATTGTTGAATCTTTCAATCTAATATAAAACTGCGTGGTTTGGCAATAAAGCTGGTCAGTGTAGCGCTGGATCTCATGAGGCTTAAAAATCGTTACATTACTTTTTGGTACCATTGCCGTAAAATTTGCAACCAATTTGGTTGGATGAATGGATGTATATAAGTGATATATTATTCAGGACGCTACTCAAGAAATCATATATATATACATATATTGATAAACAATAACCAAACGTTGACGTGAGTGATAGGAGGGCGGCGCAACTGGGCGAGGCAGGAAAAAAAGGAGGGTGTGGGGTATTTTTTCAACATTTGCAACAACTTCAGGGGGTGAGTAAAAACTATATATAAATGTATAGATAATAATAGATGTATATAATAATATATGTATATATTGTTTTTTTTTGAAGGGTATAATAAAATCGACGCACGAATGTGTAATATAAACTGTAATATATTTATCAATAAAATTGTTTGAACAGTTGACAATAAATCAGTTTGACCAATACTTAAATGTCACAATTATGTATGGTTGATCCTCAAATGTGTCATATAATCAACGTATATAAAGTAGTCTCGTTGATCTTTCTCATCGGCGCTCTGTGTTCAAACATTCTCCGCCCCCGTCGCGTCGTAATAAAATAATTTTCAGCGTTTCCGCGTAGAAAAATATTTTACACATGCCATAAAATACGCAGCACTTACGCACGATGTACCCGCAGAGCGTATACCAGGTAGCCGCTATAAGGGTTGCATCTCCTCTTCATATTCGCTTAAAATCATCGCTTTTATTCACTTTTAAACATTATAATTAATTCATATAATTGTATCATTCGCATATTAAAATTTTTTTATTAAATATAATATATATATATGAACATCGTTTTACACGATACCACGAGTGCACAAGCCTCGGCGTAGAAAGTTACGAAATGTGCTTGTATAATTTCATAATTCAGGATATTGGCATATATCGATTACGGATAAAAATATTTCATCGATTACGCGCTGGACAATGAGTCGCAAGCATTTGGCATGTAAAACATCTGGCAGCAGTTTCGAACAACTACTGGCCAACACTTGTAAGCCCTTGATCGTTTCCAGCGATCTTTGGCATTATAATTCTGACATAGCAATACACTATATGTTAAGAATTAGAACTAGATCTGTTCGAACTTTTCCTAATACTGATGATTCTAGAACTTCCTTTGCACGGATGATATCCAGTCTACCATGCTCCCATTCTGCTTGATCTGAAAAATGGTTAGGTTTGATTAGTCTTACTAATTTATTGATGCAGGCATATCTATCTTTGGCTGGTGTCTATAACGGACATTAAAAATTGATATTTTCAATTTGGACTTTAGATTGTAGAGACAATCAGAGACTTGGAGGGCTCAGATCAATTTGCGGTAGGATTTGGCAAGTGGAACCGATATTCGTATATTAAGCCGAATATAATAAAAGCTAATTTTATAGAATTTCATCAGGACAGCTTATCATTTTTGTCCACGTTTCAAATTTCTTCCTAGATCTGATGAATATCATTTTCATTTAGCGAGTCCTTTAACAATTATGAAATATTTACATAACTATATTATGTGTTACTCTGTGGGAATCCTATCTCTGATATATCTGAACATACATGTTTCAACATACATGCTTCAAGTCTTTTGTACATAAAATTATATATAAAATATTTATCTTTACAAATTTCTTACTTTCAATCGTATTCAATTTAATTATATTTAATTCTTCTCTTTATTATAATATTGACTGATTAAATAACTTTCGTATTTGATGGGTTCTCACCTTCGAAGTGAATGATCTTCAACGTTACTGCTAGTGTCACTGGCGCCGTCACTATTTGGCAGTCCTTCATCCAGTATCAGTTTCCTGTCGAAACCTTCGAGTTCGAGATCGAGATAGAGCTGGCCCAACTGATCGTTTACGAGTACCGGTTGTTTCCAATGTTTCAATGTGTTCATGTCGGCCTGAATCACTTCGCTTAAAGACCTTTGTCTAATTTGGTATTCGTAAATAATTTTCGGCGTCAGATGGACACCTTCCAACCAAGACGGCTCTTTCCTCACTACGCTCGTTCGAAACTGATGGTATTGTTTATTATTGTATCGCTGTTGTTGCGTCGACATCTCTTTTGAAAAATTGTTCGGCCGATATGCATCTTGCTTCTGGCTTGTATTGAAACTACTCCCGTGTCTATCGTTTACGGAGGTACTGAAGAAACTGGAACTATTTGAGTCGTCTCCTTTACCCTCCGAATCGAGATCGTCTTTGACATCAGTCGCCATCGGTTCATTTACGAGGCTAAAGCATTCGTCATCATTTTCAACACACGACAATACAACCTGACCCCGGGAAAATACCTGGAACGAAAGTTTCTGTATTATCTGCTCGTGCCATCACGAAAATGCCTACAGTCAAAGGTTATAGAAGGAACATACCTTTTTCGAAGACTCGGACATTCCCATCACGCTTCCAGGTTCACCTTTAACGCTCGTCGCTTGACTGGCTGGACGATTCCAAACAGATGTTTGACTTGTCGTCGGTATTGGAGGTTGAGGAATCAACGATGCCGTTTCCGGGACGACAAACGGTCGGTACATCATCGCGGCAGGCGATGTTGCTGCGATTATCGGCGGATAAAGAACACCAGATACGGTGGTAGCAACATACGATGCTAAATCATAATTTTTTACGTTAGTTTCGACCTTTAACCGACACTTAAATCCCAGATAGCAAATTGAAAATAACATTATGCCACGTTGCTAACGATGATGAAGTCAACCAGCCTATACAAACTATCTTTTATTCTAACTTGATGGCTCGAAATAATTGGCGAGAGTCTACTCCAAGCGTAACTTAGATCGAAATTGTCAGTAATTTGGCAACAACACATGCAATACGCTTTACCCTGGTAAAAATGAACAATTCATTTCAGCTATATATAGAAACGGTCCAAGGAGTGTAAATTGACGTTTGTACAATCAACTGCTCTTCTTTCAGTGTAGAGTTTGTCGACTGTTTCGGGACATTGCAATGTTCGTGTGTTTATGAACAGTTTAACGAAAATTTCCAAAACGCTCATCTGTATATATACTCTTTATTACTTTTTTCTTGAAAGGTTTCGGAATGTTCGGGGAGGTAAGGTATGTTCCTTTAGTACGGTAAATATATATTTGATAGATATGGACAGAGAGTCGCCATCTTGTAAAAACGGGACAGGGCTCGAAGTCAGTGAATGAATAAAGAATCCTCGAAGAAATTTTACGAACTAACAGTATAGATTTAAAGATTTATGAAATAAATAAAAAAGAAAGGAAAAAATGTTTGATAATGTTAGAAAACAAAAAAACAATAAAGTGCTTCAACAGTGCATTATGATTAATAAAATTATATGAAACTATTGATAATATTAGCATTTTTACAGTATTCATTACCAATAACCCCCGAGTCTCAATAAAATTGTATGTACTTTTTAAATTTCAAGTCCTACATTTTGAATTTTTGAATTTTAATCATAGATTTGGTTTCATTTCATTATGTAGGATTCACATATTAGATCGGGAAAAAGTTTTTAGTATAGTCTGAACACGATATAATCGCACGGCTAAAAAGCGTCAATTTACACCTTTCTGTACTTTTTCTGTTACTTTCATAGTTTACGTACAGCTTCCGTACTTTTCATTTTTTACCAGGGTAACTCTTCATCGAAATAAATATCGCTTGATCATCCGAGATAATACTCATATACAGTTTTGAGCAAGTAATTGAAAAATAGCAGAAATATATTTGGTAAAAAAGTGGCAAAGTAAAAGTGTTACTACGTTTTTATCGACGGAATGACATATAAGGTGTACATATATATATATACGTACAAGGCGGAGCTTGTTGCATCACGGAACACGAGGGATTTGGCAGTTCTGTATGTTTGGGGGCTTCTGTGGTTTCTCGGGCTTTAGGAACAGGAAAGTAGTAAATCGGTATCATCTGTGGAATAGCTGGTATTCTAAGCGCAGCTTGAGTCGCAGTGCTGTATGAAAACAGAAACGTAATTTTAAAGCGTCGAACATAAGGTCAGGATTATCATCGAACAATCAATCCAATTGTTTGGTCATTTCCGATCACAAAAATGGACTTCTCAACTTGACTTGAAATTGTTGGAATAACAGTATATATTATTAGGGTTTTATTGATTGTAAAATTTACTTTGCAGCTGTTATTTCGTTAGGTGCCACCAGGGTTCCCGATGGTACTGTAACAGAGAGTGGAGACCAAATATTCATGTTTGGATCAGTTTGTACAATGGGTGTGGAATGATCGACGGTCATTCTTGTAATAGCTGGATTGATGTTTGTCGATAGTGACGTGACTGTTGGCCGGGCTAGTGCCGCATCATCGTGTCTCGAAATCTGTATCGAACAAAGAAACGGAAAAGGAACATGAAATTCAGCCACATTGGAAGAGTCATGAATGTCTAGTCCCAAAATGAAAAAACCACATAAACCCTCCGCGCTGAAGTACACCCTATTAAATGGTCACCTTAAAACTATCACCCTCCAGTGCATAACTCGCTCTTCGCTTCAGACCATGTGGTTTATAATTCGCGAATCTTTCATTTTCCGGTAGAAGTACTTTCATTTTGTCGTTCTTTATCAATGGGCTCTTTTTGAATTTCCTGAGTTTTCGGTACTTTTGCACCATCTGTTTTTCCATGTCTTCGTTGTGTTTGTTCAAAATGGACTCCGTCAAGGTTCGCGATTTGTGCTGTTCGGAATTAGTCGCCGTGGTGGTGGTCGGATTACTCGTGGAATTTGAAGTTTGCTCATTCTTCGAGTTGCCGCTGCTGTTCTCGGCACTACCGCTGATTGTCCCACTGTCTCCGCTACCCATAATCGATGAGGTGCCGTTTCGTTCTATAATAATTGGACTGGACATTAAGACCTTGACGATTGATTTCGCGCGACGATAATACTGTAATATTATTCTAAAATATTACTCGATATGGTATCGTGAAGGAAACATAAAAGTGATCCTTACCATAATATGTCTAGCGTTGGCGTTATTTATAAGAGTAATAAAATGGAAAGTTTATAACCTGTGGTAGTCGCGTTATTTTTGTCGACCACGTCTTTGCTCGGTAGAGCGGAATTGACATTATCCTCATCCGAGCTATAAGCAGTTCTTACTTCGGGTTTACTGTTAAAGAATCTCTCGAGATTCTCGTGGTAGTTCAGTTGGTTGTAACTTAATGGCGTCTCGGTCGACGACTTGCTGCTACCGTAGAATTCGTGATGCGGGGAAATCTCACCGATCATATGCCCCTGTAACAAGGGATTGCGTAATCCCTTGACAACTATATTGTAGTGACTTTAAAATACTATACTACTCTGTCAATGATATGCGTACAGCTAAGCAAATTGCGCTCGTGTTATTCCATTTTAATGGTTAGCTTAGTGTAGTGGAGTCGCGTCTGAATGTTACGTAAGTCAGGTGTACGTGTAATCGTGGCGTAGTTCTAAGACGAATACAGATCAAATGTTAAGTCATTAGTGAAACTGTTAGGTGCGGATATTACAGGTCGTCAGAATGTGAATAGGGATTACGTTGTCGTTCTTCAGACACCCAAAAATCTATGTTTATTGGTAACTTGAAAATGGAACAACACGATGCGTCAAGTATACTCACCACATTGGTTCGCCATATTCAAACCGCGGTAAATAAAAAAGAGCATCACACAGCCAGGAGTCACGAGCTAATACCCACCGACTACAGACACCTATATAAGAATGAGTATGGAATAGATACTAAAATGCATTTAATAGTCACCGAAATGCCGCCTTTGTCCGTTGCGGGCTCGTTCGTCGCGTTCGCCGGCTTCTTGATTTCCTTCAGAATGTTCTTCATGTACGAAGCGATCACTTTGTTGCTCCGGTTGGTAACGTCGGCAGAGGTATCCAATGACTTGAGCTTTGCGCGCTACGTGATTTATAAACAAAAAATAAATAGTCGAAAACAAATGTCTTATGAACAAAAAACGACTCGTTTGTTGCCATACGATTATTGGGCTTCAAACTGACAATGACAACAATGCACACAAAATCAGAAGAAACAATTACCTCTCCGAGTAGATTCTGGATTTCCGCCTTGATAAGTTTGGCTTCATTCAGCACCTCTTCACTGACGTTTGCGAGGCAGCTTTTGGGCTCGTCCGGTGTCCGGAATACGTCAGAATCAGCGGGACCTTTCAACACTCGATGCTTGCATAAGACAAACTCGAGTTTTTTTGTCCAGGGGCTAATAAACGTGGACCACTCGGTCTCCAAAACAACATAGCTGCCGTTTTGGACGATAAAACGGTACGGTTTCGATTTGAAAAATGAACTCTCCAACTCGATCACCTGCCACAATTCATCATCATAACATCATCTGCACTGTAAATTGCGTTCGATTGTATTTAACCGGGGCGCTCTTGTCGTAAGACGTTGCTAGATAATTTTATATAGATCATCTATAATCACGCAACAATCACAAGGATCGAAAATATTTATTCAGTTAAGAGCCATGAAGACATTAAGATGCGTCCCGGATAAATACAGTATTCATCCTCATATGTCATGCTCACGGTTTCATAGATGTCTTTAATAAGGGGCAGATCTTCAGGATGATAGAAATCAAACACGGAACGGCCAATCATATCATGCGGCAAATACCCAAAGTATTGAACTACCTCAGGATCAACATGGGATATGAGGCACGTTGCAGTATGACTCGTAGAGAAAATAGAAGGTAGTATCGTTTCTTCCGGCACTGCAGATAACAACAAAGAGGGCACACTATTATTTTATTTCAAAAATAGGCCCTAAATTTTGTCATCATGTACAATTTGGCGGACTATGACGTCTTGAAATCCAATCGTAATTATTGCTTTACAATGAATCAATAAAATATTTTATATGATCGTAGGTCATAGGATGTAATTAGATAGTGTACCTTTGTAAGCGGATCGGATCGGATTAACGGTTATGATTAGCAGCATTACACGCGGACGTTGGTCCGCTTGGACGTGGATTTTTCTGAAAGCTACGCTCAGGCGATGAGGGATATAGAGATATGCGCCGCGTTGTTGACCTTGCACCGTAGATATCCGTGGAGGACTGTAGTTAGTGGAAAGCTTAAGACTACACCTACGTAAACGGGTCAAGATGCTCGCCTTTTCTCGTTTGGCACCTGTGAAATCATCGAGGACAGAAAACAGAAAAAAGTACACATGTATTATCAAAATCTCGTAGGCTCGTGCGCATCTCAAGTGTGAAAATGGATCCCAAACTAATGTCTAGCTCACAACAGCTAAAAGCAAACAGAACTGCATACCTGTCTGATAAATATAAAGACACATTTCTTTCGTCGTTTTCTCGCATACCATTTGTGACACAGTAACATAAACATTATCTGGCGCAAATAAACGTTTTCAAGTCAAGTGTCGTCCCAAATTACTATATGGTCGCAATTTAATGAGATTTGCAAACGGGCAGTTTTGAATTTGCTATAAGATTGGTGGCTCGAAATGATTTTTGTAAAATAAGAGAAGAGCACTGATGGCCATACCTGAAGGATGATGCTGAAAGGCGGCTAGCTCAGATGCAAGATGCTTGACGAATACGTCTTTGTCATTTGGATGTACAAATTCTATAAAGGACTTGCCAGTCCAGGCATCTTCCGGGTAACCTAGAGCCTTGCAGAGAGATGGTGTCGCGTATAATACCGAACCCTCCTGCATGGAAACCAGTGCCCAAAATTGCTCCTGGACAGGGGATAGACGTACAATATAACATTAAAGATTTCACTCGGTAAACAAACACGTACTTCATTTGTCGCCTTTCGGGCGTAATAACAGCGCATATAATCTTGCGCCCGAAACGACTTTCTATCATTTTTTACGTCAGGATTCGTTCGAAGATTTGGTCGTGTACGTAGCTTTCACATATTATTCTACAAAACTCATTTTATCTGCAGATGCACTATGGCTATCCACAGACTTCAGCGACTTATTAGGAAATCATGATATATATACAGCTGTATTCGAAGAAGAATTACATTTTTGGTCACGCGTGTACGCATTTACAGAATGATCGATATGTCTTTATATACCTTTAAAAGAAGCTTGTATTTGCATTCGTAAATGAAGCTAGTTGCATGTCCTAGGTGTAAGCATGAAGCTTTGTAACATTTGTATAAAGTATTCACTGTAGCTTAACAAGGAACAGCCTGTAGCAGCATTTAAACGCGTTGATTAGCTATATGAAAGATTTAAATGCCAACCAATGCTCAAAAAATCAAGTGGACCTTGCTTTCCCTAACCTTCGACCGTGATGCACAGCATCTTCACAAGAACATCCCGATAATAGTCTGAAACTTTCGCGTTGGAGGAACTCAGGTGATCAGAAAAATAGAGCAAGTTGTGTTTCTAGGTCCATAGCGTCCAATCGTTCCTTCATTGTGAGATTAATACTGGTGACTAACAATGATCTATATTTGAAAGATTTTCCTTTCTGACAACTGATGTTCCTAGAATCCCCCCTTTTAAATCTACTTATCCGTCATATTTTAGGGTTCACAGTCTAGGACATTTCTTGGATCATCTTCTATCTGAATCATCGTCCTGGAACATCTTCCTGAAAGGTGGGGTGTCCTACTTGAAGGTGAAATGTCCGGATGATAAAATGTCCCGGGTGATGAAATGGTGGAAGAAGAAATGTCCTACTGCAGTTTTAGGTATAATTCGCGGGAGCATTGGTCAGAACTTGTAAGTATTTAGACACTGCTTGATTTTTTTTTTTCAAAAAACTAAAGTGACACTTTTACATTCCTGCTTAAATATCAGAGTTATTTCCTATAAAATTACTGATCGAAATGTGTAAAATAGTACGGGCACGTTAGCGTATGGTTAGCTGCGAATCCCATCTTAAAGGACTTCATTCCGAAGTAGAAATTACGCAATTCAAAAACGTATACGGATTAAATATAATTAAGATAAAGAAGCAAACCAGATGCTAAGAGAAGAGGTCGCTCCTAAAATCCTAAAGACTCTTGCACACCCAGACTTAGACCGAGGTACCATCAGCATCCTATCTAGTTTTGCCGATATTTTATCAAAGACTGCTTTGGTATTATTACTGTAATAAAAATGGGCTAGTGACTGTGTGAATGTCGAAATAATCTTTTATCTCGCGATTTTTAGTTTGCTCGAACTCTGCCACACGACCATTCCGAACCCTGCGTCCATTAATGGCGTTTGCCCCATTTACGCAATCTACAGCCATGCCGTGCGTAGCGCCTGCTAAAGTGATTATTGAAAATACTAACATTGGCGTTTGAGATGAAATCATCGGGGGGACTGGTTAGTGAACCAAGTCCTGCTTCGGACTCGAAGACCAAATCGCCGCTGAGGTTTCCAGTATCCGTAGCACCCACTGATTCTAAAATGGCTACTTCTTCTTGCAATTGCCAACAAAAATGCTTGTTATGTCCTAAAGACTGTCTGTGACAGGTAGATACATATTCTAACACGGACGCCACTGAATGGTTTCGCAACAGTTTCTCAAAAAAAAAAAAAAAAAAAAACATCGATTTTACCCGATGGATGACATAAAGTGGTTTTCAACACGGAGAAAATATTGGAGATGGTGAAATAGAAATTGATACGAATGTCCTCGCGATAAATATATAGATGATGATTTGGAAGTCATGCAGGATGTATTTCATACAGGTGAAATTAGTATCACGTTCGAGAAATTCATTCTGAAATCATCGCGTATTGAGGGGATTCGAAAACTCGATTGATAAAATGTACTCACCAATGCTATTGAGTCAGTTTTAATCAACGAACACTAGGCAAATCAGTAAAACGTACAGAAACGAGAAAATAAAAAGTTACTTGGATCGTGAACCTTGGGACGCATATCCATATATACATATAGAAACTGAAAGTAAACTATACAAAATTGAATGCATGTATCGTGTCCTAAACGATCTTTAAAATTTGTTAAATTTTCCGGATAAAAACATACGGGGCCATCCCCTACAGTCAATTATTTTTTGTCATGAAATTGAAATAAAAAAGAGAAAAACAATTAAAACAATTTTCATTGTCCGTCTATACTATATACTGATGATTTCGTAGTCTCGATGTCTACGATATATTAATTTCCGCATCGAGAATCGGCAAAGTTTTCGATAAATCGGTTTTTCGCATTAAACGAAATTCGTTGCGACGCAACAATAAATATTTTCTTCGTATTGAGGTCTTTTTATGTACCATTCACTGTGACCGACGATTATTGTAGAGAAAATCTGGCCGTAATCGACTAGTCTTTCAATTCATTGCTTTAAAATGAAAAAAAAAGTGTTGGAAGTGAATACCAACCTGGTTTTACTCTTGGTAGCGACTTCGTATTAGCTGGCGCAAGGAGTATATTTGGGATGTTGGCTGTATTGGTGGAAGTAAGACGTACTTCGGACTTGGAAACCGAACATGTTTTCGATTTCCGTTGCTTCTTTTTATGCTCGTTGTGTTTCTTGATTGGTTGCGGTAATGCTTCCGAACTATGAACATATCAATTACATTGTCAACGATTATTTATAGAAAATAAAGAAGAAAATCTCTTTAAGAATTAGATGAAACAAAAAAATAGCGTTTTCAAATTAAATTCATTGCCAACTCTTTCTTAACTCCAAATCTGATCAGAAAATTAACATCAAGGATAACAAAAAGACGTATTTCTTTTGCAATTATGAAGACGGGTTCAGAAAAACGTTCATGCCGACAATATCTTCACGTTGTGAAAGTCACAAGGTCGAGTTAGCCCTAATCGTGTGATTATGACTGCGTTTATATATGATACAATCAGATGCTGATATATAACGTACAAGATTTGAATCGAGCGCACACTTTGACTGAGAATCCAAGATTTTCATCAAGGATTCTGTTTTGATTCAGTCAGTGAGGTTTGGATCAATCTGAGTATCAAAAATAGGATTTTCCCGAATGTACTGTTACAAAAAATATTTAATATTTGTCATCAGTACATTATAGATCGTTTCTACTTTTGCATCTATTCCTTGTAAGTAAATGCATAACAGTTTCCTGAAGAGACAATTGTTAAAAAGTCATTGTCACGACAAATTCGCTCATCCGAGTGAAACAAAATCCATGTTGAATGCATATATACCCCCTATCACTCATTTGTGGTGGAAATCGATCGATTTACCCACGCATGTTATTCGAATAGTGACTATTGTATAACCTTGTAGCGATAGTGTTTTCAGAAACGAGATCTATAATATATATATATAGTTCATAAAAATCTATCGCAAAGGCAGTGAATCGCGCCAAGGCACGTGGCTAAGCACGAGCATGCTCTGTCCCCTGGTCGAGGCAATATTATATCGCGACCCGTGATTCATAATGACCTAGTAATAACTTTTATAAAAATTGACCTCTTTCTCAATTGGATATAATTATGTCCATTTTATATCTATGGAGTGATTATTTCACCTCAAGCGATCACCTTCAGTTACAAAACAGCCGGATAAAAATCGCTAATATCCAGAGTACTACGTAAGTAACATGCCAATTACATATGTGTCCGGTCGCAGTGACGCAGCCACTCTCATCTAATTTTGGATCATTCTGCTTACGTTACTAAAAATACTAATGCGTTATGTTAACACGTATTTTGGGTAAAAAGTTACGCAAATAAAAGTGTTGCCTCTTTTATATAATGTCATAGATGCAGTACGCAGAAAAAAAACATTTTTATTTATTTTGGACCAACATCATTGAATAATATGTCCTGAATTCCGTACAAAGAATTACTGGTAATACAAAAATTAAAAAGAAAAACATGTTCAATTATAAAAATTAGCGAGACTAATTTATTTTTGATAAGTATAATATTACATAAAATCTAACTGCGCAATATGTCGCGCAAATGAATTAAGAAGGTACAAAAAAAAGATATAAATTTCAGTTTAAATAGTCCACGTTTAAACGTATTGGTTATGCAAGAACCGCGCTTGAGTTCACGTTTGCAGCCTCGTGATTTCTTCTCGCGCTAGCAACAAGTACACCCATCAATCTCATGGACGCATCTGAAAACGTTCGACTTCCAGCCTGGCTTCGGTTTTTTCTATTTGCAAAAGCTGAATAGTCATATAAACTACTTCAATTGTTCGATAATTCGCCCGACGTTCTACAGTATTTGGAAAATGTCTTTGAAATTATAGTCAGCGAATTTTCAAAAACTGCCTTTTTTATTATTTTCTAAACTTATTTGTTTGGATGGCTTCTTATGAAACGAATAAACGAACGACTTACATAACATCCATTATAACAAAGGTGGTCTATCATTTCGCCGTAGAAAATATTTGTTGTTACTATTTCTTGCTATAGGTTCATTACTAAATGCAGTAATTTCTATTCCAGATGGGAATTATTATTGCAGATTGAAGTTACCATTTGTCATAGTAGTTCCTGCCATACTACAGATGGATTTTACTACTCTACATATAGTAATACTATCGATAGTGGTAACACTACAGATGGTAGTAACCACTGCACGTGCGGCGGTATATATTTAGATAGAAGTAACTATTTCATGTGACTGTTGCTACTATAAACAGATTTTATTTCTGCAAGTACTAGTTACTACTACAGACAGATTATACTACGTGCATAGTGATACTATAGACAGTAGTTACTTTTACAAGTTAAAATTACTATTTCATGTAGTAGAGTCTACTACATTATAAGTACTAAAGAATTTGAACTGTAAATAGTAGTTACTATTCCAGGTAGTACTTTCGAGTAAGGACTTATTAGTAGTTACTTTGCAGAAGTTACTTTGCAGCTACTATTATAGACAGAATTTGATACTGCGTATAGTAATTTCTACTATAGATTATAATTAATATTATACATAAAAGATACTACTCGACATAGTAGTAACTAGTACAGATAGTAGTCACTACATAAATTAGTACTACATAAATTAATAAGATATAGTAGTTACTAATTTATCAATACCTACTTTTTATGACATAATATATATGTATATATAGTAACTACCTGCAGTAGTTACTACTATGTCGAGTAATAGCTTCTGTGTGTAATATTAAATATCATCTATAGTAGAAATTACTATACGCAGTAACAAAATCTGTCTTTAATAGTAAGTACAAAGTAACTACTAATAAGTCCTTACTTGAAAGTACTGAAATAGTAACTTCTATCTGCAATAGTAACTACAGTTCAAATACTTTACATTTATCTATAGTATTACTGTGCACGTAGTATATATAATATATATCTGTAGTAGTAACTACTATATGCAACAATCTAACTTACATAAATTAGTGAGATAGTAGTTACTAATTTATGTATAGTACTTGTTACTGATTGTAGTAGTTACTTTTGCAGGTTGCCTTTGCAGGTTAAAGTTATTATTTCATGTGACAGTTTATATAGTATAGTATATAGTTATACTATTCCAGATGGAAGTTACAATTTGATATAGTGAGTGCTGCTGCAGATCGCAATTTGATTAGTTACCACTACAAATGGTTACTACTGACAGTAGATGTCTATTGGTACCAACAGTTAGTATATTAACTATTCTATTGTGTATATTATAGTTGCCGCTGCATATGCTAGTTTCTATTTCATGTAGTGATTACTACTGTAAATAAGCAATTATATATACATGAACGAATTCATTACTATTATAATAAAGTTGCCAAACTATAATTTCTATTTTTGAATATATTATATTTTTATATACCTGTAAAACGATCGAAATTAAATCTAATTGAAGCCCGAAAAAAGGTCAAAAATCCAACTAAAATAAAGTTTATTCATCAACACAAAAATATACACGGAATAACAATTAATAAACGAGTACTATTGGCAAGAAATAAACGAGATGGCCAGTACGCATTACGTAAAATGAGGCAAATGTAACCAAGCAACATTCGTTGTCGCGTTTAAATTTGCACTTTCGACGAAACGGGTATAATTCGCTCCTTTTTTTTTAGCCCGTTGGGAAATTATTTTTATTACGCTGCAATAATCCGAAAAGAACGATTTCTGCATAAAAATATATAAGCATTTATGAAAACATACTCGTAATCAACACGTGTTTATAATATTACAATCGATGAGCTATACGTAATGCACGGTCTGTTGCAGTTGTCAGGGGCTGTTTTTAGCAAGGGATATTAATGCAATACTTGTATAATCAATTTGCCTACGATTGACTGGCCATTGCAGTGCGATATTTCATTGTGCCGCTAATAAAGAAAACAAAAATAAAATAAAAAATCTTTAAATTGTTACATGACTTAAATTCAGAATGCCCATGACGCTGCCCTTGTGTCATCAGGACTAAATTTAGTTATTGTTATTTCGAGATGTATATACCCTTCAAAATAATTCATTACGTTTGTTTGTCAGAGTTTTAAATACGCTTTATTAATTTATATGTAGAATCACAGGATACTGTAAAAGCGCACCTTTTTCTTCATATTTAACATTTAATTATTAATTGAATGCAATATGAATGTATATATATAACTCGATATTCAGTACGATTTTTTAAATCTTCTTTTTTAATATAAATTCGACATTTTACTAGTATAGTAAATGTTATGAACATTAAACAAAACTTAATTAATTGGACTAATTATGATTTTACACAGTGAATACTGATATTTCGCCCCATTGGTACATGAGTATATTTTTACCGATCGGTAAAATATTGTATCGAGAGCATTCCAACTGTTTATTTTCTTTCTTTTCTTCTTCATGGTAAAAGTTTACCCTCCTTAGAAAAGTAAAAAATAAATATTTATTATTCGGCAAACAAGTAAATCACACTTGTCAGAAAATAATTCTGACATTGACAAAATATTCATTCGAACCGAAATCTTTTCGATTTTTTTAAAGTATATAATGTAAACGTGTAAACCGTATATATAAACCGTTTTGTAAACGGAATTATTGGCACATATATGAGTGACAGTTCAATCTATTCGCTTTTCTATTTGAAATGCATCATATTTGTGATTTAGAATTAATCATTTCTAATATATGGCATAACTGAAATTTTAACTTTTCATTTTATTGTTAAAATGAGTAAATACATAATATGCATATATTGTTAATTTGTATAATTATTTGACTACACCTGAAATTTTCAATTTTTCTAATTTCAAACGATTGCAACAAGTTTACACGTATACCGATTTACATTATATATATTACATTTAGCGAATAGAAACACAATGCCAACAAATATTAACACGCAATGGTCACACTTTGTGAAAAAAATCTAATGCTCACAAGGGGTCCATTGAAATTAACTTAAATTAACTATGGTTAGTTTAAGGTACCTTTTATGTAGATCAATGCGTTTCTATTTATTTATTTTTTTATACTACAATACGTTGGAGAAATCAATTTTCGTAAAATTTGACTTTTTTTAACAAAAAAAATTCATGAAAAATATAATTTTTTAGCTATAAAGGAAAATTCCGAAGGGATTCTACTCTCAATAGACGACACTTTAAAGAAAAAATACCTTTGCCACGCAATTTCCAAAAAGTATATTTATTTTGCACATTCGGATATGTAAACGAAGACAATTTTTTTTTATGCAAAAAAGTACCTAATTTATGGGATGGTCCTGGGGCCCCCGGTGATCATTACGGGTTCAGATATTTCATTAATAAACGGTATTATTTTCATATATTACGACTTCACAAAAATGTTAAAAGTTCCGTGGATTTTCTCATATATACTCTATTGAATTTAGGTTTTGAGAATTACCAGTAACAGTTATATAAAAATAAACGATAATGAAGCATCATTAAAAATTGTCAAATGTATAATCAAATTTGTTCCATGTTTCATATATACATAAGCGTGTATCACGCACAGGTATCGACATTTCGTTATTAAATTCTATTTCGAGCTTTGAAGCTCTATTGTGTCATCATCAACGTGATGTTCAAAAACGTGATTTACATCAAACTTCTTCAATCTCGGCAACAAGTTGTCAAGCATTTTCCAACAATATAAATAAATTCTATTTAATTTTACTACTTTTTTAATGTCGAATTTTTCAATTTTTTGTATGAAAACTTATTTTATGGCGGTACTTAAGTAGACTCGACAGTTTGAATGAGAATTATCTTCTACTAAATTCATCATACCAAAATACTAAATCGTATACCATTGAATGTTTATCAGTATATATAGACAGTGAATATCCTATATTATCACTCGAAAGTGAGTGAAATCTCCGTTCAAGAACGTTCCAGTATAAAGTTATATGCACGTCAACGTTCGCATCTAGACAAGCTTTTATAATTATAAATACGACTCTAGCTAATTGTCGGCGTAATCGTTCATTAAATGGATTATTTTCATAACGTGATTTAAGAGTGCCCCGACCAATATTTTACGGACGGACACTGCATGTATATAGAGATCAATAACGTGATTTTACATAATCAGTTGAGAATTCATGAAAATACAACAGATTTCTGTATTAATAATAGATCTGTAATGATATCCGCGAAGCAATCAACGCACCTACAATACATGTTTGTTTACCGATATTGAATTATCATCATGTATATAATTGAATAAATGGCGAAAGAATAGAAACACTCAGTGTTTGTTTTTAATTCTTTTTTTTTAGAATCTCACACGTTCCTGAAGTGAAATGCTAAATTATTTGATTTAATTTAAAAGTATAGGATTTTAGTCGATAGGATTCAAATTTTAATTCTGAACACATTTTTTTTTTAAGTAATTGTAATAACGAGAAAAAATATTGTTTGGATTCAAGATTGACACTGTGACAGTGATTTACTCCCCCCCCCCCCCTCCCTCACTTTAAAGGAGTATATTAAAAATTCTAGACCCCAGATAGCAAAACAGCAGGGTTTTTTCGATAAAACATCGGCAAATTGCTGAAATCAGTGTATTTTCGGCAATTTGCGGGTGTGTTGTCGAAAAATAAAGGATATACCTGCCGTTTTGCTATCTGGGACTCGGGACAAAATATTCTTATAATGAAAAAAATTTGATCTGACTTTTATTTTTAATTTAGAATTTACTCGATTTCGATTTTCATTATACAACTATGGGAAGTCTTGAAAGATTACTTACTTTACTTCGAAAGATTTCACTCTTTCGAGATTTCATTATATTTTTCTGGAAGTATATAGTGAAATAAACAATAATACGTCATAATTTAAAAAGAATATTTTATAAAGTTTCATCAATAATCTGCAAATTGAAAGAATTGTACAGTCATCACTTGCAATATACATAAAGGATAAAGAATATGGGCATATATACATAAATTCAATATTAAAAATGAACATTTTCGAAACTTCTCCGTCATATCGCAGGTTGCACCGAAGTATTGAACTTAGCAACACGTGAAAAGTCCCCCCCCCCCCGCCCCCACTCACGAGGCCTTTAACGAGAAATTTGAAATTAAATCCATTGAAAGCGAAGAACAGATGATTGTCAATAAAAATGCATGTTTACCGAATGATCGGAAAAGATATTTGACGATGAAAATGATAAAAATGGTAATTCTAAAACTGAAGTTAATAATATATCAAGTTTACAACTATATATTAATGAATAAAATTGTACATAAGAATAGGTTGATGGATATCGATGAGTTGTTAAAATAAAAAAAAAAATTTGTACTATTTTTTTATAGTTGATTTTTGCATACATGTATATATAATACACATACTACATTGTATTGTTCTGATTTCTAATTCGTAAATTAAAAAAAAAACCTATGACTGTTTTATTCGGTAGGAAATTTCGCGTATTTTGAGTATTTGTTTATATAATTACAATGATACATTTCATTTAATAAATGAAGCAAGATATATTCTTTTTTTATATTTTCTTATTCTTTAGTGATAATCGGGAATATCTCAACTTCTAATTGGTCAATTTTAGAAAAGCTATGATTTTTTTATACGATATGTAATTCCGAGTATTTACAGTACTCATTCATCATTTTTCTCAATAAACTAAGAAATGCACAATTGTTTATATTTTAGTACATTATTTTGTTGAAGATTGTGGGTATCTCGACTTCTAATTGGTCAATTTAAACAAACCAATAACCTTTACATTTGCGCAAATTTTGAGCCATTACTAAATTCTTTTGTTACCATATTGACGTTTGGTCCAAATATAATTGAATAAAATTTAATCCTGCTAAGTTTCAGACCCGATTACCAACCCAGTAAAAAAAAAATATTAAGACGTGAAAACTTGGATTAAAAAGGATTAAAAGTGATTAAAAATGGATTCATTTCTTCTACAACGAATACTTCTGAATTCTTGTTAATCCAAGTTTTGATGTTTTAAACATTTTTTTTTTACTGCGAAAGAAACGAACAAAAAGAAAATTAATGTTTCCATAAATCACACCATATATTTTGGAGTGTTACGACTATCTATATTGTAAAATTACATTTCGATCTGAATAATAACACTTTAAAAAGACAGATCTTTACCAAAAAGAAAAAAACACGTATAAACACATCAATAATTTAATATAAGGATTTAATTTCGATTTTAAAAATACCTGTTTATCGAATGATCGGAAGAAATTGATTTGGTGATGAAAATAATAAAATTGGTAATTCTGAAAATGGATTTCGGAAGTCTGAAGTTAATATGTTTAGTTTACAACTATATATTAATGAATAAAATTGTATGTAAGTCCATAAAAGTAGGTTAGATAAGAACATTAAGAGAGATCAAAATATACTTAACTACATAACTAAAATAATCTACACAAAAAGTGAAAGATAAATACCTATAAAATTTCATAATTGCAAATATGTTTTGTCACTTCCTAAATAATTCATGACACGTATAATACCTAGATTTTACCACAAAAAAAATATATATATATATATAAAATCTATAAACTCACAATACCGTTAAAAATTCAATCATCCTGTTACAAGAATTATGAAATGAATTGTTTAATATGAAAACCAACCCATTTCAAACTCACAGAAATTCTATGTTGAATTCTTGTTAAACTTTTGCGAATTTTGACCAGACAAAAGACAGACTTGTAAAAAGTCTCATTACTATACTTTGAAGTTAATTACTTCCAAGGCACTCGCATTATAAACTTTAGCCGTAATAATTTTAATTCTTTCAAGATGTTTACCTTTCTTTAAATTCGCATCTTTTCCCTCCCGTCTCCATAATATTTTGGATAGCACATTTTACCTCCTTTGAGATTGGCAGTTGCTGCAGGTATTGGAATATCCGGAATCCGAGATTTTGGCATTTTCGGTAGATGCGTCCTCCATTTCCGTATCCGGATTTCGCGGTGTGTCCGGGACCGTTCAAATTTGAGATTCGTTGATTGGGCACACTGTAATCATCGGCGATGCTGGATTCCCAAAATTGGCATTGTTTCACCTGATGGCTATTGAAGTATTGTGGAACACTGTTTCTAATATTATTGTTACTAATTCCCGTATAATAATTGTCGTTATTCTTAAAGGAACTTGTGGCACGGAGATATGGCTATTAATGCTGGCTTGCACATCGGCTTGTGCATGATGCTCTGAAACAGTTGTCGGGTTACGCACAAGATTAGCTGCGCGATTTTCCTACCGGAGTGGGGAGGCCATACGATGCGGCGAATGTACATATATATATTTATGTATATATATAGCCATCAGGTACATTCAAGCGTGCATTGAAATGTGCATCGATATATATGTTTTGATAGCTTATTATATCACTTTTATACCGGTGTCATTTTCAATTAGCCGACCGTTTAATCGGGATTTCAAGTATATAGATGTTGATTTCGAAAAGAGCAAAAAGAAGTACTTGAAAAACGAACTTTGAAATCGATGCATATTGGAGGACTTCAAGAGTACTTTTTGTGCTTATTCTCTATGACTTTTTATTTTTAACAATAAATTGTAAAAAAATACTCCTGAAACACTGCGTCTATATGCTGATTTCTAAACGTAGAAATATTTTGACAATATTTCGAAAATATTGTGAAACGTCAAAATCCAGTCCTGTCTTGATGTTTTTCGGTCATTTTATTACTATATATTCGTCAAAAAAAAAAAAAAATAATAATAATAATAAAAAAATTAAGAAATCAGAAAGAGAAAAGTAAATTAAAGTTTTGTTAAGTAGACTGTTTGGATTTTATTTGAGCTAATTACTGAATATCGAGGATTGATCGAAAAGCACCAAAACTGCGGTCTTAGAATTACTAAAAAATGGTCGAGAAATTAACACGAAATAATGAAAGACACGTTAACCCATTAATCACCGAGATGGACGAAAAATTGTCATTGACTTTGCGATTTTTTTTTTTTTTTATTAATAAAAAAAATTAGCACATACCATTCGCCGAACATACAATTTATCGCTATTTCAGAATCTGTGATTAACATTTATTTATAATAAATTTAGAAAAGATAAACAATTGTTTTCCAAAAAAAAAAACACTATTCATGTTTCAAGATGACGAACGACAGCGGGGAAAAACAGAAATTTGATCGATACTTTCCTCTGCAGCGAAACGGAGCAATATATAGGATCGATGATCGAATCGATCATTCAAAATCATTCTGAAATCATGGTTTGTCGTGTTTTATTTAACAGTTATAATTTGACAAATCATGAATTATTATTATTAAAGCACTATATGGAAGAAGTCAGAGAATACAAGTCAACAATCACAATTTGTAGACATATTGTAACCGTCCTATACGATACTAATGCTTTCTAAAGATGGCTATTGGTCTAGGTGCCTATTACGTTACACGTTTGCATTAGTAATCAGAAAATGACCTTTCATATTGTTTTTATCAACTTACACCAATGTTGACCAATATTTTAGTAACAATATTTTATCAGTTGTTTAATATTATATGTGTATATATATATATTTTTATTTATAACTTTATATAAAGTTATAAATCGTAACTATAAAATATTAGTTATTTATAAAAGTGTTTCAGCCGTTTTTTTGATATTTTCATTTATTCTTATCGATTTTTAATTGATTTTCATAGGTATATATATTCGAAATATATATATATATATATATATAGAGTCAATTCATTAGTTCTTATTATTAGCCTTTTATTTTCTGTCAATTTTCAATCCTTTTCGACTTTTTGTCAGTTTTTATTATAACATTTAGGCCCGCAATCGTCAAAATGAAACAATTTTTTAACCTATCGACGCCGAGAAGTCTTGAAATTCTACTTCAACTTTTATTCTGTAAAAGTATACAAATGTAAATATTTTTTTACAAACCGAATTTTCTACACGTTGTCGTGATCGCTCTTTTCTATCGTAGTGCTCTTTTCTATCGTAGTCTCAAGGGTATACATATATATACACACATATGTACAATAAGGGTTTTCAATAGGTTTTTAATTTTTTTTTTTTTTTTTTTTAATATCGTTTTTTACCACATTTTTTCTCAATGAGTCCTTTTTGTAATGGTTATTTTGTATAGAGTACAAATCCATTATGGCGGACAAAACTGACGGGGACATTGACTTTGTTGTTAACATCCGAATTCTCTGGTTTGTCAAAGTTATTAGATATGTTATTAGATGTTGACTAAAGTTGACACACGCAGAAATGGATCTTGAAAAAAAAGGTCCTATATATATCGGTCGCTGGGATTTCGAAATTCCTGAAGATTAAAGGATAATAGCAGCCAATGAAAATCGCGGAGCACTAACTTTCGAAGAGCTTAAAAAAGAAGGTATATAAACAAATGCACTTTCTTTTAAGGAATGGACGTTTGGTTACTTTTGTCTATGTTTTTAATATTGATTTCTGACCGCCGTTTTCTTGAATATATTAAAAATTAAAAATGGCTCATGAAAAACTTAAAATAAATTCAATTTTACGAGTTCTATTGCTATATATGCAGCTTTTAAAATTGCTGATTAATTATTTTAAGAAAATATTAATATTCGAAATTTCTTTTTTAGGTGTTTGTAATGGATATGATGTATACATTTCATAATTCTTAATTATATTACATATTTACTTAATTAATATACACATTGAAATTTCGAACACTTTTAAAACTTGGAGCATAATAGAAATTTTCCTGGACTTCGTCATTATACTTTTAACATAGAGGCCAGACAAACTGATGGGCAGAAACTGGCCTCTTTTTCTACTATAGGGTTGTATTATGTCTTTTAAAATTTAAGATACCAGCAACTTTTTCAAGATGGCGGATGCAATTTTGGTTTGTTTAATTCTGAATTGACTGAAATACTTGAAGAAGCAAATATATATGTTATTAACAATGGTGTTTTCATTTAACTTTTTTAGTTTGGATCTGATCCGCGACCCACCAGGAATTCTGCTGTCACGATGCATGAATGGTGTCCCATCGATTATTGTTTCAGTCCTGCAGCATTGTGCTCCGATTTATAGTCCTGATGACTATTTTCAAGCCGAACGATTGTCAAAATTATATATCCTATATACCCTATTAAAAATAAAGCCGTGCAAACAGACGCACGAAAGGACGTGTGAAAGTACGTGCAAAAGGATGTACGAAATTATCCTCTGAAATGTTTGCTTCTGACCAGTATAAAACATAATTCGAAGAGTTTTACGTTAATTGAATTACGCCGTACGAATTGAAGCAAAACATATTGAAAATTCCCATATGGGAATTTAACGTGAAATCTCGTATACGAAAATGTTAAGGGAATAATTTTAGAAAATTTATAAACACGACATCGAACGATGAAAATGTAGTCAAAATATATATTAGAAAACAATCACAATTGGGCCTTTTAAAATTTAAATAAAAATTCAATATTTATTTATTTAAATGTATTTTAATTTATATACAGTTAACGAAAAAGTTCAAAAATGTAATTCGAATTACATTATTGATCAATGTCGAAAAATGTGAATTCTATTTAATACTATTAAATTTATATATTTAAATATATATATATTTACATTTATAGAATTAAAAAGAATTCAAATTTTCGACACTGAATTCCATTTTTGAACGTTTCCGTTAACTGTATATAAATTGAAATAAATGATAATAAATAATAATAATAATGATAAATAATAATACTAAATTGAAATAAATAAATTTAATAAGAAAAAATGAATTCTTTTTAATTCTATTCAATTTTTATTTAAATTTACAGAATCACAAAGAATTCATTTTTTTGGCATTGAATTCCATTCTATATAAATATAAATATAAATTAAAAAATGGAGTCAATGTTGAAAATATGTATTCTTTTTAATTCTTTTAAAATTATATTTAAATTTCTAGAATTAAAAAGAATTCATATTTTCGAATTCCGAAGAACTGATATGTTTAAATTTATAGAATCAAGAAGAATTCATATTTTCGACGTTGAATTCCATTTTTGAACACTTTCGTTTTTCTGGCATGACCCTGGCGACTAAAATGATAAATACAAACTCGATGATAAAATTTCGCAAAATTCCGGTGGGGCCATTAAAATGAGACACCCTGTGGATTGGTGGGATTGTACTATATACCACGGTTTTTGTTAATTTTTGAAAGCGTGCGTGGGCAAAGCAAAAACCTTTACATTTGTTTGACAGGACAGACCGCAGGAATTAACATAAAAATAAAAAAGTAACGATGATAAAAAATCATTAAGTTCCTTTCATTTTTCTATATTTTTAATTGATATGCTTGCTCCATTTTTCACGTGTATTTTTTTTTGAGCCATCACTATAGTTCGTATCAAAAAATAGCAACGTTTTGTAATTACTGAGCCAGCTTAAAAAAAAAAGTCTTTGTTTCCAATTGTTGATAATCACGCATTGCCATCCTTCTTTTTTTCAATATAACATCGAAAAGTTTGTCGAAATAAAATATTTTTCATCGGTTAGGTATTATATACATATATGTATATGCCGTCTAAACAATGAAATTGATGAATTAATATTACTACAACCTAACTATAATTGGATTACGTTATTCAATAATTTAATATTAAAAAAAAAAAAAAAAAATTATGCTTTTTCATAAAAAGTATTTACTAAAAGCTTGCTAAATGAAATGTAGAAGACGAATTGACAACGTTTGTAATTTGATTCTTGCATAACTATCGTACATTTTACTAACTTATCAACTCACCAAACTTTTCATATCCTCCGGCTCTCCCTGAGGTGGAATGTAAATATAAACATACTTTTTAAAATTTTGTTTACAAAACATTAAATTTATTTGGTGTAGCAATATACTAATATTTAGATATAATTTATACACGATATTCAATTAAATCTTAAAAATAAGTCGTCATAAAACAGTAAAAGTAATCATTTCATATTACAAGGCTCATCGATACGGAGTACGAAAAGGGCATGTAGCGCGCTTGTAGCAGCTGATTGCCACCCTTCGATCGATGGCTATTGGTTAGCTACGAAATTGAAAATTAAAATAACTCCGATTCTAACAAGCGAATAATATAGTTCGATAACGTTATTTTGTGGTGATTACTCACCGTTTTTTTTTAAAACCGTTTACAAGATTATCGAGTATAACTTCGCCGCATAAGCCCAACTGGTTTTCTACGGCTACATTATTTCTCATTCTCAATACTATCGCTAACAATAATAAACTTTTTCAAAGTCAACTTTGCACGGCTGAAAACTAAAGTATATTTTTCCATCGAATACTGTACATAAAACAAAATATTAAACGTCTTCGTGCTCCAGCTAAGGAAAAAGTTCACACGCTGCTCTGCAGACGTTTTCCGTCCTTTACATCTTCCACTTCAAAGAACGCGGATAACTGCTTGCAGTTCGTTACGAAATCAAACGCGCTGGAGTAGTTTAAAATTTCGTCCTTTAAATCCTTCAATTTCCTGATAGAGGTTTTGTGAATTTTTGTTGACTTTTTCTTGTACTTCACTAATGTTGTCATTTTGTCCAATGTGTAATGCAACCAAAGAACGTTGGTATATGGCTCAAATTGTTGCCAATCGTTTCTGAAATTCGGAAATTCTTAACATATTTATTCATTTTTATTCATTGGATCAACATCACTATTAGGTGCCTTTGATCCAATAAATATAAACATATTTTCATGAATTTATTATCTACATTTTTAATAACGACATCACTCATGTAATCATAATTACAATGATGACGACAACGATCAACTTACTTAATCTTGTCTCGCATCAAACGATAGACCTCAAATTGATATTCGCCTTGAGCTGTGAACAATGCAGGGTCTAATGCTAAGTCGTTGAACATTTGGATTCCTTGAAAAGACATTCGTGACAGAGTAAAGTCGATCACGCAAACCTGAAAAGATTACGCTCTTTAATTTATATAAATTACCTAAATATAATTTTGTATATAGGCACAATTTTAATAAATATTAATTGTAAACATATTCTGAAAATTTATGATAAAAATTGACCTAAAAATTGACAAAATAATCGATAAGATACCTGCACTCCTTTGGTAGGCATGGTAACACTTTGATCGCCGAGTTTATAATTCACTTCTGTTTCGTTTGTTCGTGAAATTAGAATATTCCCCCAATGCAAATCTCTGTGTTCGAATTCTAAGGATTTCTCAGCTACTGCCAGTGCTAATGCTGTCTGCAATTATATAACAATGTAAAAAATTGATTTACTACACATTGACAATCATAGTAAAATAATGTTAATATGTCGAGCATGTGTGTAGTTATTAATTATACCAATATTTATAATAAATTGGAATACCTGTAAAAATAATGAATACGATTCTGAGGCATTGTTAAATACAAAAGCTTCTAAATCCTCCCCACCATGTGCAAGTTCAAGAATTATGTACAGCTGATCATCAGCAAACATGGAGGGACAGTCATTTTCCGATGATGATTCTTCATCATAAATGTCCCATAACTCGACTAACTTTTCTGGATATTTGCCAATGACACACTTGATACTTTTTACATTGACGAAGCCATTGGTATTATAATCTTTTCCATACCTCAGATTGTGCAATTCTCTGAGTACATAAACGTTAAAACATAAGCATTAAAGCGAATTACAAAATTGATCACTTCTAATTAACTTACTCAGTAATAATTATTTCTGAAAGAATTTCGTGGAATTTCTTTTGAGGTTCACTATTTACAAGTTCGGATCCTTCGATAGGAATTATCTTAATGACTGATTTCTCACTGCCTGACTCGTACGAAAACACTTCTCCATAAACACCTTCACCAATTTTTTTACATTTGTCGAGGTACCTGCATCAATAAATTATTAATCTTTTATGTAATCATCATAAAACTCACGTTAATATTATAAGATATGACAATGAAACTAACGATTTAGGATAAGAGGATGAAAATGGCAAATAGTCTATCTGATTGCAGCGTTGCAGAACGACTTCCCTTGCTGAATCGATGGGATCTGTTTCAGTGCCAACTTCTGTAGTGACATTGTATACCTCAGTAGTATAGAGAACACTTCTTTTTGGTAAAGCTAATATAGAAACACAAGTATAAACAATAGAGAAATGTGATGAAAATTTATGTTCAAAATTATTAATAGAACAATGCATGTTAGAAAGAATATTTCGATTTTTTTTTGTTTAAATTGAAAAAAACTGAAATCACGCTTTATATTGTAAGTGACATTCTTTCCAGCAATCTAAAGATGTCATTACTTGTTTTAAAATAAAATGTAGTGTAATTTGTAAATAAATGTCAAATAATAAGTAATGACAATAATTAACAAAAATTTGAATGAATCTTACATGTAATAGATGATTTTCTTGTAATTAGGTTCTTCCTGGTTTCTTCATTTATTGCATATACTTCCAATGGTGATGGATCCTTAATTGAACTGAGCCTCTTATTTGGTGCGATTCGAATAGAAAATCTCTTTGATATTCGAGGTGGGCTGGCAGTAGTGCGATTTGAGTGGAGTGTAGAATTTCGATCTTTAATCGCAAAAGTTGAAAATCTTGAACGCAATTCTTTGCCATTATCACTTTTCTTTACGCAACTTTGAATACTGCCTGAGGTACAAATTTGTAATTAGCATCATATGTCCTTTGATAACATTAAATCATCAAATGCCATTTTTTGGGGGTGCTTATAAACCTAAATTTTTATCTTACCCATTTACTAAACCAGTTTTCGATGTTAGAAAATAATATTATTTACGTGTGGGGCTGCCATTTTAATAAAAAAGGCACTTTTTATAAAAATTTGAGAAATAAAAATAAATCCATACATAAAAAAGACTCATAATTAAAAGAAACTTTTTCTGTAAAAGAAATAAAAATTATATGCTTTTATGGTTATGCACATTACCTACACTTTGTTTGACCAGAAGTCATTTGTGGTTTATACATTGTTTTTAGGTAGAATTCTTACCAACTTCAGTTACCAACTATCGTGTTCATGTTCAAGGTTTGCATAAGTATTAAATATTTCTTAATTTTTATTTCCCCTTTAAAAACTGATCGTATAATTTTTGAACAATTAAAATATAAACAGAATTTTAGTCATTTTTGTAACCACGTAGATTTAATTATTCAGTATTTTTCTTAGTCATATTATATGATCCAGTTGTATTCAATGCATAATAATTTTGTTTTATTAATTTACTCTTACCCTCGTTCTATTATATTGCATTGCAATATAATTTGTAACATATCGTAATATATTGTTACTTATCGCTTTTCTATAATAACAAATTATCATAAAAATTACAGAAACTAATAATATTATATTTACTGGAATATTATTTTCTCACTCGTTTTAACTTTTATTAAAAAGTAAATAATCGAAACAATAAAATTGTATTTGTACCTTCAGTTTGCATGGCCAAAACGTTTTGGACACTATCCCTCCATTTTTTTCCTCTCCCGATAGATAATTTTGTTAAATCTTCTCCGCTATTAAAATGACTGAGTATTGACAAAGATCGAGCCCAAGATTTGCCAGGTTTTAAAAATATCACTTGTTCCGACTGCGATTTATCATTTGCTTCTTCTAGTTCTTGAACATTAGGAACTGGTGCAAATGATACTGAAGGTTTCTTATTCCTTCTTGTATTGCGACTATTTGATAACTCTAAATTCTGCCATTCAGGGGGAATACTTTTTTTGGAACTAATACTAGTCCCTGGAAGTCGAGTCAAAACAACACGAAGTTCTTGACTGTTCAATATTTTATTATTAAGAATTTTATTATTGTCTGTATTTCTATCAACATCCATCCTTTTCTTTTTGTTATAAACATCAACATTTTTTTCACTTTTTGGAAACCTTCTCCTTAATATTCTTTGTGGTAATACTTCTAGTACTTCTGTTACTTCTGTGTCACGGTTATTTTCATTCAACTGATTTCTTTCTTTTGGCGATTCAATTTTCTCGTGCAGTTGGTTGAGCCGACGTCTTGTAATTCTCTTTATACTTTTCTCTGCTTCGTCTGATTTATTGCTTTCATTCATCGGACTGTTCATCTTTTGTAAGTTGCTAACAGGAGTATTTTTTGTTCTTTTAATGTCCTCCATTATTAAATTTTGTGTTTTTTTATTTTCTGATATATCCCCTTGTTCTGCAGATTTTTCTTCATTTTCTTTTTCGTTAATAATTGAGTGACTTTTTAAACTATCAGGAGCTAATTCCTCGAAAGTGTCTTCCTCTGCAATTGATTTTAATTTAACATCATTGTTTTGTGTCTTTGTATTTCTTTGTGTACTTGTACTTTTTGACTTTCTTTGAGATACATAACTAAATACTTTAGATGTACTTTCATCTCTTTCCAATTCCAATTGGCTTCTTTTATTTGTCGAATATTCAAATTTATTCGTTTCATTTTCGGTTTTTTTATTCGACACATTCTCGTCTTCTTGTAGAAACTTAATTTGTATTTCGGATGTACCCAATTCTACTAGTGAAGATACGTTTTCAATTCTTTTCATTTCTTTTTGAATTTGTATATTGGATATATTTTCATCTTCCTTTAAAAATTTATTTGAATGTTCAAAAGAAGTATTTGCATTTTCAGTTACAGAAATTCTTGAATCGTCTTTTACAGATTGACTTGAATGCTCAAAACAATTATTTTCATCTTCTTTCAAAGACTTACTTGAATGCTCTGAAACATTATTTTCATCTTCATTTGATGATCTTGCATCTTCTGTCAAAGACTGACTTAAATTTATATAAGAAGTATTTTTATCTTCTTTCAAAGAATTACTTGAATGCTCCAAAATAGTACTTTTATCTTCATCTGAAGATCTTATTGAATCTTCTGTCAAAGACTGACTTAAGTTTGCATAAGAAATATTTTCATCTTCTTTCATAGATTGACTTGAATGTTCCGAAACAGTATTTTCATCTTCCTTTGAAGTATTTCTTGTATCTTCTTTAAATTCCTGACTGAAATATTCACAAGAATCATTTTTATCTTCGCCTGAAAAATTTGGTGCATTATCTTTTAAAAATTGACATGAGTATTCAAAAGAAGCATTTTTGTCTTTCTTTGAAAAACTTGCATTGTCTTCCAAAGACTGACTTGAATGATCAAAAGAAGTAGGTTCATTTTCTCTTGTATAATTTATTACATCATTATTTAACGCTTGACTTGAATGCTTGAAAAATGTATTTTCAGCTTCAATTGAGGTTTCTGAAATACCTTGTTTCAATAGATCCATTTCAATATATTTGTACAATATACTTTCCTCATCTGAAAGTTCGTCATTAGGGACATCCGATGCTGTCTGAATTTCCGACTGTTCATTTGTTATATCTAATTTAACATTTTCTATAAGTTTCTCTGGTACATCGTCATCTTCCATCCAGGACATATTACTTTCATCTGCTGTAATATGATGTGTATTATCTTCTGACATTATTTTAGTATCCTCTATCCACATGCTTTCAATAGTTGATTGAATTTTTTGCTGAGAAAAACTTTCTTCAAATAAGTTTGTACTGTCTCCACGTTCATCTGTAATCTTTTCTTGAAAAGTATTATCATCACTTCCACTAGTAACTTTTAGTACAATATTAACGTCTTCAGCTGATTCCACTGCTTCGTCTGCTTCTATTGAACGCTGAGTATCATCCGTTGTCATATCTTCAAATGAATTTTCTTCTTTTCGTAACAAATGCTCCATTTCATCTGAAATGGCGTGAGATGAGATAAACAAATCTTCAGTTTCTTCTAGGATATTACTTTTTACCATTTTATCGACATCTATCGAAACGTTTTGTTCATCACTCTTTATAAGATTTTTAGTTTCTTTGATCAACATATTTTCTATTTCTTCAATTGACATATTTTCATTTTCTCGAGACTCACTTTCACTTTTATACGAGATTTTTGAGGCTTCGTTTATTTTATTAAATCGACGTTCGTCCATACTTGTCGTGTCGTATTCATTTGTCCAATCTCCAGGGCAGTAAGTGGAGTCTTTTGATAAATAATCTTTTTTATTAATAGATTTTGCACAATAATCAGACTCATCTGTTTTTTTTAACGATTCACTCATGTTGAAAGGTGATGTTTGTTTACATTTTTCAAACATTGAATTGTCAGTGACACAAGACAATTTAGATGTTTCCTCCAATTCTGTTTCATGAAGGGCATTTAATTTATCAACCTTTGTAGAATCTTCTGAATCATCAAATAATAAAGAAGATTTATGTGAATGGTTATCTGATTCGTTCACCTCTGCAGGCTGTAATTCACTTTTATTTAAATTACTTGAGATTAAATTTTCAAATTTGTTGCTTTTGATTTGAACTTCCTCAGCCTTGGTATCACAACTAGATTGTGTTAATACTTGCTTAGAAATATTATATTTTTTAGTTTCCTCAAGTTTTTCATTAATATTTGTAACCTTGTCATTTGCATTTATGTCTTCTCTTACATATCGAGATCCTTTAATATGAGCATTATTTGAACCTAATTCAGATCTTTTACTCAAATTGCCTACAAGTTTATCTGCAGCCACATTTAAAAGTTCAGGTTTTTTGAATATTTCTTCTTCGATTACTTCCTCGATTGTACTGTTTTGGTTTACAGCCTTATTTTGATTAACAGAAATTATTGGCGAAAGTGACTTAAAGACATCCATTTTACGTACCCTACGTGTTACTGGTGTACTACTGCAAAGTTGATTAGGTTGACATTTCCCTATTTGCTCTTTAGATGCAACCAACTCACTCATTTCCAATGGTAAGCATGAAGTTTGTAGTGCTTTTGTATTGAATGGATGAATTCCATTTTTGCAGCCGTCAGATTCCAGATCTGTATCGCACCTTTCTAATGTAATAGAACATTTTTTCACTTGAACATTTTCTTTACCATCACTGACTTCACTATTTACTTCATCAGATATTCTAAACTTTTTCAAAATTTTGTCATCTACATCTACAGTTTTACACAGTTTCTGTATTTTCTTCTCTTCGTCGTTCCCATTTGCTTCATTTTCACTGTTTTCCGGTGCGTCCAATGGTCTCTTCCGTTTTCGCTTATGCTGAGGTTTTGGACGTTTCCAGACTTCATTATCTTCTTTAATTTTCTTTGCTTTTTGCTTTTCAGAGACTATATTATGGATTTTAGAATACTTCAACTTGGGAAATTCCAACTTTGGAAAAACAGATTCTCTAACTGGTGTTTTAGGTGGACTACATCCATTAAAAATGACATTTGTTTTTTCCGCGCTGTCTTCACAAGTGGTTGAATCTATACTCTTTTCATCCACAGGATGTGAAAATCTGAAAGTCAGAATATATATATTTCGATTTATATTGCGAAGACGTAAAATAATCTAATTATAACCCTGGTAAAAATCAAAGTGTACTCGGAAGTGTGCACTGATCCAAATTACAGTTATGGTATACCTTAGATACACTTGAACGCCCTTTGGAATTTACTTTGGACCCATGTACATTTCCCCGTGCATTCAAATTTTCACCAGGGAAATGCGTTCAATTAAAATATAAAACCTTTTATGTCATGAAAAGTAATAATCGAATTGTAACTCACACAGCTCCTTTTAAAAGCCTGTCGAAGGATGATTCATAATCGCTGTATTCCAATGTACCATCTAGATTCTTGGTCTCACGGCCATTCAAGTTGTCTTTCGGTACAAGTTTTGCTTCTCGCTGCACTGCAACGGTTACCGGTTGTTTTTTACTATACGTCTTCATCTGCGGCAACATTGTCCGCACAATACCGCCTTACCTTGCCTCGTGTTCGTCGAACTGACGTCGACCGATTAAAAAAATTTCGCATCCAACGAAATCATTGAAATTCCTCAGCTCGTCCTTTCTTCGATCACACCAGGTAAGACAATAGCGGTGTAAGATTCGCGCGAAAATTTCGCGTTTACATCACCTAATGTTTTGTACGTGTCCACCGAAAGTAAGAAATAAACCGCCTTTTTCAAGCTCGCGCTGCGCCATCTGCCAACACCTTCGAGGTTAAGTCATTGTTTTCCTTTGTCTGCAGCCTATATTTGTAAATATTTTTTGTAATTTTATTAATGTACAAGTATATTCTTTTCTTTCTTTTATATTTGTATATATTATTTAAATATGCAAATCTTACTGGATCGGTAAATCGTACTGGAACTGGCCTATTCTTACACGCAAATCCTGAACCGGGGTGTTGCCGGCGACTGATACAGTGATACAAATGCATGTAAAGTGTACATCAATGTGATCAATGTAATGATCAATGTACATATTTTTATATATACGATGCGATTTATTATATATATGAATAAGTGTATAGGTGCGCGTGATATATACAAATACTTCGGTAATACGGAATCCACGGAATAGTCCGATATTATATGTTTTATTTTTATGCACCTCTAATTTATTTATTTTACATTTTTACCTATACGACTTATATTGTAATCATATTTCTGGGTATTCTCAATATGGACTATATATATATTTTCATCAATTATTGCAACACTACATAAACTATAATCATTAAATCAGAAAATATACATATAATGTAAGGGTGAGGGCGGGGTTGTAAAGTACAACAGTTACCGGCCTAACCTCAATACATGAAAAGCATGTATATAATTATAAAAAAGGGTTGAAAAGTTTTTTCAAAATTTGGAAAAGCTGTATTTTTTTTTACTGAAAAAGCTAAAAAGAAGCATTTCAAAAAAGTGCTCAGAATTTGACGCATGAGAGAATTCACTTATAAAGAACACTTTCTGAACTTATTTTACCTATAACTTATATTTTAAAATCTCTGCAGATGATAGAGGATTTTTTACGAGTTTTTATCAAATATCAAAACACATCTCGTCGAGGAGTCGGATCAAGAATTTTACCTATAAAAGTTCATTTAAATGATTCATGCAGGTATAATGTTATTATACAACGGAGGTCAGTTTCTATTTACGTCAACCAGCCCGAATCTCACGGACTTTTACTACTGATAATAATTTTTCAGTGGAATGTCAACGGAATTTATACATGTATTTGTTAATAGGATTATATAGTGATATTTTTTTTGGTCAATTTATAACCAATCGAATATAAAATTTTATACAACAATGAATCGAAATTTCTTTGTTTTCGTAAGGTTTTTATAATAAATCGATTATTATATTATAAAAACTAGGGGCTTCGCCCCTGCGGCCTTCGGCCGCCAACCCCACCAGGGGGCTCCGCCCCCTGGACCCCCGGCGCGCTTCGCGCGCAGCCCGCTACGCTC
>JAPYZR010001290.1:0-26695 GCA_030522945.1 Trichopria nigra | reverse complement strand
AGAACTAACGAACAAAATGAGCAATTGAAACTTAAATTCGGATGGGTACTTTTCTTATAAAAAATTCTGAAAGTATGAAACTCAGAAAATCAAAGCGTGCCAAATTCAATACTTCGTGCCTACCTACGGTGCGGGTCGAAGTAAAAGTATACTGGGCCCTGCCAAATTGCTGTGACGAAAGTCGTAGCAACAAACAATGGACATTTCGAACAATGGTTAACCTACGAGTACACGAAACGGCAAAGTAACGCATTGCATTCGGCATGTGACCCATAAACAATCGCAAATTCATCGAGTAAGCGGTTATTCATATCTGATTTTCACGGCGATATTGAATGTGTCGACAAAGTCGGCTGCAGCATCGGCAAGAAACTTCCGTTACCAATGTCCAATCGCCCGATTTCTTAAAGAGGGGACCGAGGAGAGCGCCCCCAGGCGTCCATCTGCTAGAAAAAAAGTGATTGAACCGAGCGGGGAGGAAAAAAAAGAGGAAACTGAGAATGAGCAACTGCAGCGGTTGTATCTGGACGATACAACGCGGTTGGCGAGACGCAGGGATCTTTTTGCGAAAGGGACCGAGTCATCGGGTATCGCGTTGAGATCATTCGCTGAGAAAAAACGAGGCACCTTCGAGATCGAATCTCGAGATCACGCGCCACTCGACGACGACGTTTCTACGGACGCGGTCGTCGACCGCTGATTACTTCGCCACCCCACCGACTCTTCGCCGTTTTTGCAGTAACGATTCCGTCTGATAATTTTATCCGTCCATCAATGTTTAAATAATCGGGCATATTGCTAATTTCCATCTTGTTTCGGGGTTTTGACACATTAAGAACGACCAATCCAAACGACCAAAATGTAAACAAAGTTTTACGTCCCTTATTCTTTACGAAATGCTAAAATATTTGTAAACGAGACTTGCACGACAGTTTTTGAAAAATTACGTATCCTTGTAACCTAATAAATTAAGAGGACTAAACGTTGAAAGGAAGAACATCGTCACTTGATGATGGGCGAATTCGCAGGATTCATTGATATTCGATCCAAAGATCGAATGCATCGAAATTTCCGCAACCGCGAGACTCTGCGCGATCACCGCACTAATGCAGTTGCGGGAAAGTCGAAGAGAATAATTACGTGGACGAAGATAAATAAGCGCGCTTGTTGCTTAATGGATTGTATTAAATCGCGCAAATTACTTTCGACCCGTTGCTTCTACGAAGTGGAGATGGATTCGCGCGAATAAAAGTTCCACTGCGCTGTGTTTGCTCGCAGAAATCCGCTGAAGGATCGTACGCCTAAGTAGGAAGAGAGACAACAGTGCTCGCGCGAATTACGTGGCGGTTGCACTGATGCTTCCGATGATAATTAGCGCGAGAGGTGTGCGAGAGAGAGAGAGAGAGAGAGAGAGAGGAGACGAGAGGAGCACGTGGGTGGCAAACGACTCCACACAAGCGGTTTGCTGATCCTCGCGAGCGAGCCGCATTCTCCCACGACGTATATGCGATGTACTCGCGCGACTGATGCGAAATTCCTTTTTATTCCCTTCGTGCGCTTACTATTTTTTTTTTACGGGGAAATGCCTAATAAAATGATTAACTTTACGGCAGTAATATAATTTAATTAGTTTACGTTATTTCCGACGACTTTAATTAAGAGCGCGCTAACTATGAAAATCATGCAATTATTGAAAAATAACGATTCCAGATAATGCATCGCGTAATGTTAGGTACACAGCGACTTTTAAGATCCTTGTAAATGATTTTGAATAAAGAAAGTTAATTAGATTGAACGAGAACAATTGATGGTACACGTTTTTATACCATGCATCGTGTCGTACGATGGTTATTAGGAACGACGAATAACTGACTCACCGACAGCTTTTTTAATTCGACGCTAATAACTCCGGCAATTTCTCATGGACAACGATTTAAATTCCAAACGATGGTCCAACAGTAGATAAACACCTTATTAAAGTTGCAATTTCCATAAAATCCATGTAAAATCATCGGAAAAAAGAAAACTTTGTCTCGTTCTTGATGAAAAGCAGCGGCTTATAAAATGTTCGACGGTTAATAAATTTTAAAATATTCATGTACATCGCGGAGGTTAATCTTTGACATCGCCGCAATTACAACGAAGAGAAGCGTTTTGCGCGTGCAACTTCTTAATCGGCCTCGCAGTAAAATGCGCGTGCAACTATGTTATTAATAGGTCGATAAAGCGGACGAGCGCAACGTGAAATACGTAGCTCAAGTGCGGTAACGGGCTCCGTGTCGATGATAACTCGTAATCCATCTTGGACTTAATAGTAAACAAGCTGCTAGAGGTCCGAATCACTTTCGTGCCTGGCGCTGCGCTCGACGAGCTCCCTGGATCGCGTGGGCTGTTCAACATTGCCTTGGCGCAAGGGTTATCCTCTGGCAGGTGGGGAAGTGACGGATGTCACTGTTAGATCTTCCTAAGCAAGGCGCAGGAGTGCGATTACGCGATCCGCGTTGAGTCCACCTACCGCATCGATCCTCGATCCGATGAGCCCATCAATCTCCTTTCCGTTGTTGCATTATAAACTGCGATCAGCCGTTCATTCTCGAACTGTTCCGTCGATTATCGTTGATGTGGGTAATTAAACCTAGCATCAACCGAAAATTAGCCCAATTGCCCAATGATCTCGAGGCACCGAGAATCGCGCAATATCAACTGGCCTGCGGGGATGACATTACAAAATGCTAGGTAGCTTCATCCATCTTTTAGCCTTTGATCCTGATTTTCAGAACTTTATTCCTTTTTCTAGATCACGTGACTCTTAATGGATCCTACATTCGTATTTCCAGCATGGATCCGCCAGCTGTATCTTTCTCTCTTCTTGCAGCTTTTAAAAGGACTTAATAATAGAACAAAGAGGTATCCTGATGTCTCCTCTTCATCTAGCTGGAATTCGCGTAAGAAACAACCGGGAAACTTTTTAAGTTGGCCTTGACAAGGCTGGCATCTTCTCGGAATTACCCGACACTGCAGGGTTCGCTCGTCGTCGGCGGAAAAATGCCGCGATCATCGCAAGGTGTACAAGCAACGCGCGTGGAATGTGATGTGTCACGTATCATGCGTCATCCCAACATCGAAGAACGATCGGCGAGGGAAGAGTTTCACGTCGGTATGGCAGGACGAAGCGTGTACGATCGGCCGCGGAGATTTTCAACGCGGAAGTCGATAAAGAAGACAACGGTAGACTAGTTTGGTCGTTTAAATTTCCCGTCGCGATAAAACTTCGTTAATAGGATGTACCATGTCACGCCATTGAGAGATGTGGTGCACCAAAGGACTGCTTTTTCCAACGAGTTTCTTCTGTTGAACGCTGCTTTTACAAAATTTTTTACATTCGGTGGAATCTGATATGAGACCATGTGCGAGATGTGCCAGCGATGCCAACGACCTGTCCCTCAGCAGTTCCGAGCCATCTCGTGATGTTCGCGTTATAAGCAAAATTGGATCGTCAAATAATCGATTTGTTCGATGATTATTTTAAATTCAAACCATCCACGTCGACCGCTTGCATCGTCAATTACCTTCGAATATGTTCGATAGAAATCTTCACCAATTGAGCCGCGCGTCACCTATTTTAATTGAACATTTACAGAAACGACCGAGAAGCCACTCATTGGCGTTGTCACTGCTGGTTGCTTATCCGTATCAGCTTCTCTTTTAGAGTACCGTGATGGACTAATGGTGTGCAAACCCTGCGACAACGGAAGAAAAAGAATAACGATCGCGTAGCATGCCAGAAAGCCCTTGAAAAGCGTCGAAACGACGGTACGCGCAGACGTCACTCGTTGACAGCACTCGGCAATTCGCGGTATACTACTTAAGACCAACGACGACAGTTAAATAGTGAAGCCGATTATTGGGATCGCCTGATCAAAGGATACAGGATCGTTTCAGATAACAATCGCGCCGCGAGATCTTGAAGAAAATAAAAAAAAAAAAAAACAAAAAAAAAACAAATCGACTACCGCAATAATCGACCGATCGAGCGAAATCCAGTTATCGAAGTGAACCACGTGAATCCGCCCCGCGGGGGCCCGCCGGCGCCCGGCGGCGCGGGGCGGGGGGGGGGGGGGGGGGGGGCGGGGGGGGGGGGGGGGGGGGGGGGGGGGGGGGGGGGGGGATAAGGCCCGACACCGAAGCTAATGTCACTAATGTCTATAATCTTCGATCATCTGCATCCCGACGAGCCTTCCCAGCTTCCTTCGTCACGTACTTTGACCTAATATACGGTAAGCGCACGGGCATGCAAGTGTGTCCATATAGGCAGCGGCTAAATATCTGGTCGTAGAGTCGAGTACCGGTGCCAAGTTCCCTTCAATGGGCTGCGTGCGGGTAGATGCGAGGTAGTCTTAAGTACCGTTCACAATGGACTATCGGAAACCGATTATCCTGCAAATAGGCACACCAGGTATGGCCCACAATGCGTGCATCGCACCCTACGATTGATATGCGTATACTGGTAATCGCACTACGCCATTATGTAATGAATACGTGGAAAATGTTATAAGTTAGTGCGCCTCCTTTTGATTGCCATCCACTTATTAATGAAAATGTATGTGCTTATTGTTAGATCATGGCAAACCGTATAATACGTTTTCCGGTGCATTATGTGCCTTGGAGAATGTGCTATTAAAATAATTTCTCATCAGTCACATCGATTGACCCACATAGTTGCATCGAGTGGGAACGAGGGACAGTCCTGGAATAAAATGTACAACTTCCCTTATTGGAAATTCTTGGATATTTTTAAGACAATTCTAAATAGAAAATATATCACATTAAAATATGTAGAGATCATTTACGCTTAGAATTTTCTGAAAAATCTCCAAGAATTTTATTAATTCTAATAACGCAATCGTTACGTTACAAAGTACAAAGACATTCCTTTCATGGCAGCAACAAACCCAGAAACGCTATATATAGAAAACGTAGCTGGTAAATTTCCCAACTAATAGAGAACTACCATAATCAAGACCACGTGAAGGAAGTCACCTCGTACTTCGTAAATTACCGCGAATGTGTACGTTACAGCCGAGTTTGTACGTACCGGCTAGGCGTATAATCGTGACAAACGTATTATTAAACTGCACAGCGATACCGTCTCCGAGCTACCAAGCTTTCGGTTAATTATTGCTCTGTTCGTGAAGCTGGCGTAATTTAGTGCGTAATTTATTCGCGCGTGTGAAAATCTCAAAAGCACCGAAACATACGCTAACATCCCGAAGAAGGTGGATGGGAAAATTTGAATGATGACTGATAATTCTCATTAAAACGACGGAATAACGCGACGCGAGAGAGCATCGCGCGTCATTAAATTCGTCTCAATACCGATTGTCCCCGAACAAATCGGTGGTGTGTGCCTGCTGCGTGCGTACCGATCCGAATGTCAAGATGATAAATCTCTCCGCGGACAAACGCCTTAAACGCGATAAGATCGGGAATGATTGTAAACTCCATGCAAAACATGCCGAGATATGACGAAAGAAAGATGAGGCGAGTGGATAAGTGAAGAAGAGATGTAGAAAGCGAACGAGAGGAAGGTAGAAAGCTATGCTTGTTCGGGAGAAGCGAAACAGAATCGGGAAGTTGGGCTATTTATAGGAAGCAGGTTGTACAACTTGTACGAACGCATGTCCCAGACTTGCCTACCTGCATATCTCAGCAGGTAAAGTGTGTGCGTATATATACATTGATACGGATTCGTTGAAATCGTCAGAAATACTCGATACCCGATTAAGAAAATTCCTCGCATAAATGTCCTGATTACATACTGAACCTCAACTAAACGCACCAACAAAATTCTAACGTGAAGTCGAGGAATATTCGTTTGATAAATGCAAAGTTCTACCACTGTTAAATGATAAATGCAACATAATTGCATCTTCCAGTTTAATGATAGCACGACTTGCATTTTTATACATTCGCCTATTACCTACAGCCTCGTAAATTACATGCACCGAAAAAGCAGGTTTCGAAAAAATACTCCGTGAAACTATAATTCAGCGTCTCGAATCTAAGTTTCGCGCACACGGCGGGTACCTTCGTGCTCACTCGTTCGCTAGCCTCGATGACTGGAGCATCATTATTGCGTCGGTGATGTGGGTATTCGTGGAAGAAAAATTGATAAAAACGAAAAGTGAAGAAACGAAGGAAAATTTGTTCGCCGAGTAAGGCAAATGTAAGGGGTGATGAAACAGCAACATCGAAGGCGATGATTACGGGAATAACCAACCGCTGCCGTCGTTCCTCGATGCATAAAAGGGTGCTCGCTACGCGATACTCGAGTGGTTCGTCGAGCCATTCGGAACTGGCGCCAAAGCTGGGCCTTGGGCGCTCTCTGGCATAGAGACGAGAAAAAGGGTGAAAAAGCATAAAGGGAGAAGTCTCGAGAGACAGCCGAGATTGAGGCGATATTCGAAGAAAAAGAAACGATTGAGGTGTAAGGAAGGAAGGAGAGCAGTAAAAAGAACGGTCGAGTCGCTTATTTTACGCTCTTCGACAAAAATAATATATTCACGCAGGACGCTACGGAATTAGGACTCTGCTAGGTGCTAAAAATAACTGGAGATGTTGGCCACTTTGTGAGTGCAACTTTTTCCAACCTGGTCATCAAAGCTTCCTGCGATGACACATGCCCGGATAATTTTACATTCTGAAAAGATTCTCAAGAAATGGGAAATCACGCTAAGAATTAGTTGGAATCACTCATCGAAATTTCAAGGGTGGCGGCTTTATGTGAGAGTATACCGAAGAACTTTAGACGAACTCGTTCGACGCCTCGGGAAAAACAAAACCCTCCAAACAGGAATTTCAAGAGCAAGCAGGCTCATCCGCGAGGAATCCCGATACGACGAAGGCAGAAGTTGACAAGTCACCGTGAGGATCGCGAACGGTTCATCAGCAGTCGATTACGGGCGGCGTTTATGAATTCAATTACTGGAACAAGTGCTAAATTGACCGTCGACGCCGCGGCCCGTTCTACGATGAGACATGCTCGAGTCGTGCATCTGATAACTGTCATGACGCGGTTTGAGGGGCTTCGAAAATGCGGTAAAAGACTTTGCTAACTTTGCAGCTGCCCGAGGACAGACGGGGGGATAGATTGAACGATAGCCAAGAAACTATCGACTTGGCTATCATCGTGTACTTTGTAAATCAATAAAGAGGCGCCTCTTAGCACGAAAAGACGCGGCGTTGCTACGGAGCGTGTACATCAGGTGCGGAGAAGGAAAGATATCGCGCTCCTCTGAAACCAGTCGCAGATGGCAGGAAAGCGCGCGTTCAAGCATCGATTAGGCGAGTCGCTGGCTATCCGAGACAGGCGCCGCGCGCTAATTGCCTCGATGTACCCGGCAAACATAAAATTTCGTGCCGATGCATTTTACTGAATTGCCACTCGGTAAATTCTTCGGTAGGTGCGTCGCGAGGCGCTAAATGCGCGTATGCGAGATGCTATGGCGCTCGAGACCAGTTTGCGGACGGCAAAACAAAAGAAACCGATTCTTACGGCCTTGGCAATCTCGCATGCCGGAAGAAGATTGCTGCACATGGGCGACCATTCGAAATAAAAGAAAAAGAGATCTCGAAACTTTTTGACGCCAGCCATCGAGAATGGCATATTTAGATGAACATTAAGAGCGACAGGCTTTATGCAATTTGCGTGATAAAATTTAATACCCTCATGTTCGCTAATCAACAGTTACCGACTCAAACGATAATAAATTATTAAAACAACACAGGATTCGCCTGTACCGAAGTAAAGCCTATGATTCGATCAGAAGCTTGAAGATTTTCCACGCAAATCGCTTATTATTTATAGGAAATAGTAACGGTCCGTGACCCGCCGTAAACAATAACAATTTAAATGTTCACTCACTATTAAAATAGTTCTGTTGATTGTAAAAACCAATACAACTATTGATATAAGCAACACACGTACACGCGTCCATCCGTATCGGATATCGATATCTTGAATTCCAACCCTCTTAGCGCTTGGTGATCGTACTCGACAAACCAGTCCAGTCAACGAGATTGGAATTGTTGCTGTGATTTGTGGCTTTTGAAAATAATCAATAAAGAATTCGAAAAATGTTTATCATTGAAATCAATCCAACGACTACAAACCTCAATATCTAAACTCATTATCTCGACAACTTGGATTTTCCGTTTTCTGTAATTTAAAACCAAAATGTTTCCTTTGCAATTTCTAGAAAAGCGCGTCTCTGATCGCTGCAGTACGTCTTATTAATAATAATTTTGCGCCGCTTTTCTGTACATGAAAATTTTGTTGAATCGGAAGTCAGTGCATCAGTCATCCTAATAATAATTAAGAATTCCTGGTCTATAATTAGAATCACTTTGCAGCAAAGTCTTAAAAAATAATCGCAGAATGTCTGCGTGAAATGGACGAAATAAATTGCCAAAGTTCCTGGATGAAAGTTTGAATTGATTCTAGCGACCATTGCGGTGAATCTGGTCGTATCCCCTAATTTATCGAGGATTCTTGGTCACTCGGTCTCCGAAAGGTTCGAAACAATAGTGGAGGCTAACCCAACCGAAGGTCGGAATGAGCAGTAACGTGAAATAAGGGGACGTCGCGACGACGACCACGGCGATTCGCTCCAATACAAAGTGCCGGTTACGATTGCGCGGTAACGGCTTCTGTCGCCTGTTTTTTTGTTTTTTGTTTTTTTTTTCTGGGGAGTCTGCCCTGATAGCCCTGGGCGACTGAACGATCGCTATCGAGGTTAGACCATTGGTCGGCGTATGTAATTTCCTCGACCCACTAGTGAACGCGATGGTAACTAAATTCAGTTATTTACTTTTCAACAAAACTTACCTTTCAATTGTGTCGTATCTATGGCGAACATATTCAAAGCTAGTAACTGCAGCAGCCGTGTCCCTGTAAGCGGAAGGGGCGAATGTTGCAAAAGAGTCCTGAACTCACGAAGCATCTGAATGCCGGCTTCTTGGAAAGTTTCCATTCTAGAACACAAATAACATTGTTTATCAGAAGATTGCTTAAAATGAAAAGTATTGTTTATTGTTTTGGATGCCTACAAGGGGATCTATGAATAAATGAAGGACTTTCTATTACTATAAGCATTCTATTTCTATTATTATCGTTATTTTTACAAGTTATATTATCATTAGTATTACACTGTATTATTATGATATTACTCTTCAGTTCTAGTTGAAACATAGTTTTGTAATGAGTTTGAAAATTACCGGGCAGAAAATGTAACACCGTAATGGGTGAGCGGCACATAGCTCATTGCATCGAGGTCTACATATGCACACAAAATGTTCAATAACTGATTGTTTCTTCCAACAATCCAGCCAAAATTGAATCCTGATTGATAGTTTAATAATGGTGATTTAATTTTAGCTGGCCTCTGCGTAATATTCAAATACATTTGCACGAGGGGCCAATGGTTAAATCAATGTCACACCGAATGTACGAGGATGGCCCTTCGTGGCATTGCGTTCAAATATTCCGCAAAGGTCCAACTAATTATGATTCGCTATAATTAAATTCCAGTAATAATTAAACTTCCAATTGGTCTAAATTTTGATATTGGAATTTCTTTCAATGAATGAATAGTGCAATGAATCTCTCCATGCATTATTTGAAACTAACTGTTGGATCTGGAGTCAGTTTTAAAAAACAAAACAAAATGGCGGTTTCATTATGGGGTATGAAGTTTTCATACGTTCTTTTAAAATTAAATAACAAAAAAAAAAAGAAATCTTACGAAATAAGCTTTTATAAGAATGTAATCAATATTGTCGGCTCACTAATTCAAAAGCATTAACCCTTTATATAGAAATATAAATTCCTCATTGAGTATCGTATGTAATTTTCTCGCATGTTATTTTATTTACAAACTTCTTACTCGATATTAAGCGATGCTACGTTGCGTAACCACTTGTAATTTTGCAAATACTATGTTTTCATCCTCCATATATGTATAATGGGCACTTCGAATGGATACGCCCGTAGCTAAAATTCGATATCTGCGTCGTTGTAGCCACGCTCCACGTCATGTATATATGAAGATGAATAATTTTGAAATAATCGCGGAGCCTTGATGTATTTCTGCGCTTAGGACACAATACCTTAAAAATGAAGCGTTTCAATTTCGATCCAACTATCTAATCTAAGCATTTAGAACTTCTTCGTGTTTATTATGAATAAGCGACTGACTAACATTCGCTACGCTACCGATCCGAATCTAAACACAGTCCCTCGACGTCGATTACGGAAATCGATAATAATAATTGCGTGTTGTTGCATTCCGTAGCAACGAAAAGAGGAAAATGCAACGCAGAAAAGAAGCTCCAGGAACGTGGAATGTGGCCGATGGAAAAAGCTGGGAAAAGAATGGTGTTTACTACACCGAGAGTGACTGGTTGAATCAACAAATCGGGCAGCTACTCGATCTCCTGTACCCGCCTAGGCTGAATCGCAATTTAAAAGAAAAAACAAAAAAAAAAAAAAGAGGCAAATGCTAGGTTCATCGCTGAGTAACGTATATCAAGGAAGCTCTCGGCATCGTGCGCGCCGGCGGAATATTGCGAAGCCTGCCATTTGATGGAAGGTGCGACTAGATGGATTATCCACCCGGAAGTTTGATTACACAGTAGCCGGCCTCTAAATGTGTTCGATTTAGCCATTATGCGCGATGCAATTGCATAAGCTTGAGACATCGTCGTTCGGTAGCTTTAAGAAGTAACTATTTAAAAAACACTCGCACAAGGACAAAAGCTGACCATTGACTTCTTTCGGCTAATTCCCAATGAACTGATGTCGTAGCACAGGTCGAAAGGTGGAGGAACCATTGATGGGAGAAAGTTAAAATCGAGTAATAACGAATTAAACTAATGGAGGTAATTAAAATAAGGCGCACGTATGCTACTGTACCTCCCTATTTCCTGCACTATAGTATGTTATGACGTGCAAGGTAAAAAATGTCTGGAAATTCCGACCAGCAGGTAAAGTCATCTTTTGAGAAACAGGCATACCTAAATTTGGATTTTACCCCACAAAAACTTCCCTTTACCTTCTGACTGATCGATCGTGTTTTTCCATCAAGGTTTACAGTTCATACGTAAAATTTAAAATAAGTTATGCTTCAGTTTACAAGCCTTTAATAGCGCTTACACATTCAAATCTTAAGAAACTGGAAATGTGGATGGCCGTATATAAGACGCCCGGTGGAATGAAACGAAAACATTACGGGTTTCTTCCGAGCAATTTGCAACCTGTTCCCGGAAATCAATCCTATCAGTGAAATAAAAATGTACGAAGAAAAGAGTAAATTTATCGGTGCTGCAAAAAAACCATTATGTAATCTTCAGCGCCGGTATTTTCACCTCGATTCGTCACACGCGCGAGCCCACCTCGCGTTTATTATAACGTCGAAACTATGATTAAAACGTAGGGAGAGAAGAAAAATATTCAAACACTTTCATTAGAATGATTACCTCGAACTTTAACGAGCTTCATACATTATCCTATCTCTCTCGGTCGGATGGGGTGCTCGGCCGGACAGTCGTCCTCTCGATTACTTTATTTCTTTGCCCTACGGTTAAGTACTCGTCTTCGTCTTTTCAAAAACCGCGATACTGCCGTTCCACGACACTCCGTCAAGGTCGTTCCGCCACGGCAAATGACTCTTTAAGAATCTCTAACGAGCAGAAGAAATGTAAATGCATCGCATCTTGGCGCGGTGCGTGGCATCATTAAGATTCGCGGTAATCTGCACGCGGAAAGTACTCGATAAACGTAATAAGCGTCGAGCGTGCGGGTGAGTGCGTCGACGTACCCGCGACGTATAACCGAGACGTAACGCAAAATGGGATACGTAACGTCTATCGTCGGAAGAGACGGCAGCACTTAAAAACGTATCTCTGTGCATTCACGCACGCGCGTATAAGGGGATCTCGAAAACCTTGATGGCTCTCCTTATGGCCGCAAGATCGGGCATCTTGCGAGAGAAACCGAGTGCTTTCTCCTATCGCGAACTAATCTATAACTTTCCGTATACTGTTTGTAATTAAGATAACGACCGCTGATAACCCGTGCGAGACCAAGATATACTTGTCAAGTAAATGCGTTACAACAGGTATCTAATTAATATAATATTTTCGATATTTGTTATGTCGATAATTAATTATAGCAAATGGGCGCGTTAGGGGCCGGTTCAAAAATAAAGGCGCACTTAACGCTTCGTTATCGTCGAATAATCGCAATTTTTCAAGCTTTTAAAAGCCGATTCATTCCTGCTCGAACGCGTATCGCCTTCGGCTGGTTTGAAGTGTAGCGAACAAAATATTTACGTTTATTTTTAACGGTTTGTTATCTACTCCAAAACATTACAATAAAATAAAAAAAAAAGTCGAATAAATTGTTGGGACAACCACACTGATGTAGTCGACGCAAACACGCTCAAAGGTGGTGGGATGAAAATGGCAACATGGAACGAGTATGGGCTCATTTGAAAGGTCTTTTCGGGACGAATACAAGACACTGCATATGGCGGGCGTGTGTAGCCTTCGAATTCTTCTCAAACGATACATTTTTTGAATGTATGTCGGCGACTTAATGAACGTTCCTATGTAACAATGCTAAAAAATGCGTAGTTTATAATTGTTATAAATTTAACCTGTTATTTAGTCGCTTTTACATTCAGTAACTTTGACCATTTATTTAGTAAATTCGACTTTCCATTTATTCAATTTGATTCTATATTATCAAAACTGATCAAGCATTGGTCAGTTTACCTAAATTACTCAGTCAAAATTATTGTTCATTTAATTATTTCGTCTATTCGAGCAATGATTCAACCAATAAAATATTTCGTCTCCTTCATTGAAATGACATTTTTGAACTAAAATTTTTTTCAATTTCCTTGACACTTATCAAATTATATAATAATAGTATACCCATTGATTTATACTATCAGCTTCAACAATAATAGACCAATATACTTTTTCGGATATTCCATTAAACTTCTAAACATAAAGACAGTAAAATATGTTAATGGCATCTATATTAATGAAATAGTCCAATTAAACTAATATCAGCAAGCCAAGCTAAAACGTGATAATAAATTTCATATAAAAGGTACAATCAGCATGATTATTTCGCTAATAAAGATTTCGCGCGAGATGTTTAATTGTCGTAATAAACAGGAATATTTCAGAAATTTTATTTGCTCTGGCGGCTGCGTTTAATTTACATACGTATAATCCAGAATTATTTTATAGTGCACATATTGGCTGTTTTACCGCACTTAATCCGTCTCGACATCATCAAACAAGTCGGTATATTAATGCGCTGTTCCTGTATCGTGTTCGCGACGCATGTACTCTTCCATCTATTATCCATAACTGCCAACCGAACGAGTTACGAAGTTGGATATAACGTTATACTTGATATTTTCTCAAATGTAATTCCCTTCTTTTAAACGATTGATCGATACTGTTGTGGTGTTGCTCGTAAACTCGAAAGGGTCAACAGATATCGACTTTACATTGTTCAAATGAATTGATCATTTCGAAATTCCATATTTCTTGTTCTTTAAATTTGAACAAGTGAAACTCACTTCAAATAAGTTAAAAGTTATCAACTCCCATTATGGGAAGACATACATAATCGTGATATACATATATTGACCACTGTTTTATCTTAATGTTTACTTTTGAATTCTTTTTCGTTTAGTCCTTCAATGAATTCGGCATTTATCCAAATTAAATAAGAGATTTTTTAAGAATATCCTTGACGAAAGTGAGCATTCGATTAGCTTAACGGGTTTCTTCAGGCAGAATTAGATGTTCAGGAAATCCAATAATTAAGTCGCGCAATCTTTCTCCTTTATCTCGTTTAAGCCAACAATTGGTATTGGAAAAAGAAAGGAGACATCATAATATTTTTGTTACCATTTCAAAAACAAGTACAAGCTTATTTTTTCAAAAGTTACAATTTCTTGAAACTTGTAATTCAAATTCTGTGGGATATACCACCAAACTATTTTAGGTAAAAGAACTCAAACGCCAGTTGTATGGTAATAGAATGGTAATTGGTTTGGATTCATTAATCTTTTATTTCATGTCGTCATATTTTTCGTGAATTAACATGTACGTGAAAATGTCCTCCCTGAACTTCTACGCCAACCATTGTTTTAATACTTTCGTGTCGCATCTGCAAATCGGTAATTATCCTCTGGATGAGCCAAAAAAAAGTCAGCCAACTCCAATGAAGCCCGGCAAATGACCCAAATCCCATAGCACCCGTCGTAACATCCGCTGAAAATAATAGGAATTACTGGGATCGACGAGACTTTTTTCGGTGGTAAGCCGACACACGAGTAACGTAGGGGCAAGCCGGATCGTGACTCTGTACGCTCGGGAGATAAGCGCGTTATCTGTCGGCGATCGTGCCGCCTTAACCGGGCAAAAAGCGAGATGGTGAGACGCGAGAAAGTAATGGCACATTCGACGGATGGGGCGATAAAGGAGGACACCCGGTCCTCGTCTTCGCGCGTTGGTGGCGATTGCGGCTCCTCTTGCTGCGCATTCCCTATGTACACGATGCTCGCCACTTGCGTCCCCGCTTAGGGTCCCCCTTGTACGGATCTTCCCACAGCCTCTCTCGCTCCCTCTTCCTCTCCGTGCGATTCGATGCACACAGTGGCAAATTTACGGTACGTAACGTCTCACTCGATCCCCCACCATTGCGATCTTGGGCATTCTTGACGTAACCCCCGATGACCTGCGTTTCCCTTGCGATCAGCGATGGTGTGTCAATGAGACCAGCGTACGATCCTTCATAATGGGTTAAAGATGCGGTTTATTGTATTCACTTATTTACCTTTGGATCGATCAAAATCCGAAGATTGGGCACGATAACGGCTTTGAGGTAATATTTGTCAATTTGCAAAGATGATAATCACGACTGATGATGATGATGATGATTGTGCTGTATGGATGAAGAAGAACGACAAAGTCAGTGGTTAAGACGTGATGAAGATACCAATGATAAAGATACTACAATGACGAGGAAACCCCTAATTATAAATTCCTAATATTCCTCGACAATGACTGCATATGAATGAATGATTCTTAGTATCACTGTTGGTCAATAATAATGCAACTGAGTTGTCCTGGGACCGGATGTAATCAGCACAGGTCTTATGCAGTATCATGTCGGTATAGGGGAGGTGAAGTCGACTGCAGAAACACTTGAGCGCCGGATCAGACAAAGAACTTCACAAAAGCGGAGCTAATAATGACTTTAAAAAGTGATAACGACACAGATAGCGGTGGGTCAAGAAGTGGCCAAGATGTGAGTGATAATAACACTATATAATCGTGTCACCTCTTATTACGTAGGCATCGATGATGACGACGGCAGAGATGGTGACGGTAATATTGACAGCAATAGTTATTATTAACAATTAAAGCAGTCAATCTAAGAAAATGTACATTTTCTTGCGTCGATACAGTATAATAGGCATTGTCTCATTGTCACCCAGTAGCAAATTCGGGAGTCTGTCGAGAAACACCGATCGGTCAGTCTAGGATATACCTAAGAAATAGCAAGCGATACACCGGGAGTAATTAATGCAGCAGTTACGCGACTCAATGAAAGAGCTACGAGTCAAAGCGTGAGCATTAACTTACACACTGCCTTTCTTGCCATGCTCAACTCAAGGCATGCGTTTGCTGCGTGCGACACGACTGAAGGTACCCGCGACCGTCCTCCTCTACGGTAGGTGGTGTCCTGAAGCTGCAGCAGCGGCGCGCGGTGGTTTCGCAACGAGGTGTTGTCTCTTCGTCGCTGGCACGATTGGTCGGTGTGGTGTGTCGGCGTACCGTTAACCCACCACGGAGGATCATGCTTAGGAAGTTTTGATCGGCACTGGATGACCGCGCTTGTGGGTCCGTGAGCGCGAATCGCACATAGCGCGCGGTGGGAATGAGAACCGTACCGCGGGGTTTCGAGGTGCGATACAAGTTATTTCTTCCAATCGCCGGCGAACCCAAGGCGTGAGATGATGATGATGATGACGATAATTTTTTTGCGGCGCGTGACATCATTTTCTCGTGTCCACGTGACATTAGCGACGAAGGTTCCCAGGGTTATACTTGGGTCGCACTTGTATTATATTTACAGTTCTGCGGTCTGATGACTGCCTTACTCGGGGAAAAATGACGATGCCCAAGTCTAATTTGGAAATAAATAAATAAAAATATCTAGCCTAACCTAACCTCGACTATGATTGCGGTAGCTCCATTGTAATTATTTCCAGAACAATTTAAAATTCGGTCGAATTTACTGACTTTTCATATTTCACGTGGTCATAGATTAATCGACGAATATAGACGATCATAGAACTCCTGAGTATATAGGGAAGATGGGACTGGAGAACAGAAGGACAACAAATGAACTTTACATAAGAGATTCTTTCTGACTCTCATTATACACGCATCTCGCTGGATAGCAAAAATTCGCCCCACTATTTAAGACGGACCAAGTCCATAAACTTAAAATAATAATGAATAATTACATGAGAGATAATTATCAAACGATTTTACACAAAATTAAATATAATTACCATATAGTTTTTAGGCCAACAAAAAGTAAAATTAGCACGCCTACATAAATGCATAACAGTGCATTAGAGAACGAATCTTGTCCTCCAAAACGACAACGTGCTACATACTAAGCAAAAATGGCACACCGCCAAGATTGCGCTGACCTCCATATACCGATTATGATCGAGCGTGAAAGAGTAATATCCTAGAGTTCAGAATATAGTCGTATCGGTATAAGAATCTGTAAATTATACTATGTAAAGTATACTATGTTTATTCAGTTAATGGGTAGTACTGTTATGATCGCAGTTAATATATTTATCATTAGACGTTTTATGGCTTTTTGGAAAAGAGGTAAATAGTATGGAATTTTGTCGGTTAATTCATCGTGGCGTGAGATTCATCGAGTTCTCTATGAATCTCATAGAGTTCTCTCATAGTTTAATTCTAATAGAATAATTCTCATATAGTTCTGTAGAAAATTCTGGTGAATAACTCATAGACACCATTATACGAATGAAAAGACAAAACATCATGGCATCATTCAAGTTCTGTATGGTTATCATCACACTGGATACTATAGATATTGTATAAGTGAAACCACATTATTAGTAAATAATTTACAATAAAACATCTCAATGTACAAGTACCACTTTCGGACGTCCTGGGATGGTTCGGAATAGGATGTCTATGTGCCGTGTGGGATTGGTTATTGAAACATTTTCCGGCTTCTCGGTGAAGCATGAAATTTAAAAACCAGATTTAAAGCCGTGGAATACATGTGACCCTTTCGAGTATGCCTAATCCGGATGTTTAGGAACCAATCGAATATTTTCGAGATCTCAAAAACATCTCGATAATCCTCAGCGCGAATGATTCCACTCAAAATTTTAAGAACTCCTCCACCCAACATCTCAGACTATCATAAACCTACGAGCGCGCCGTAAATTTCCGCTGCTCCGTCTGATCCCATTGGCATATGGGTACCTGCAAAAAGCTTCACAGCAAACTATGCGCTAGCGAACGTGATATCAGGATTTTTACCAGGATTTCCCGGGCAAATGCGAACAAAGAGTTGCTCCTGTGGAGCGAAGCCCAGGAAGCCGAACGATTAAAACGTCAAATCTTGATTTACTGTAATCCCCGCTGGCAATGACCTCTTGAGTGGACGCGTTCGGTGCACGTCTTGCAGACTGGCATCGGAATCGTCCCAGGCGAGTGCGCTCGCGTTGCGTTGCATCCAGATGATTCGCCTCGAGCGCGACATTCTCGCCGCGGGATCTGCCGAGCTGTTTGGCAGCGATGCAACGCTCACACCCGGTGCATGACGCTGCAGCACTCAGACGCGTGGCTCGCAATAATGCAAAGTTCCGCGCGCGACGCTCCGCGATAGTTCGTCCGCGGCAATAAAACGCCCCAATCGCTAGGCACTGATTTAATGTGCGGCATTAATGGCCGTTATCGCGCCAAGAAAAGTCAGTCAAGATTTGAAATACTGATGGGTGTTCTGGTCGTCTCAGACTTGACTTTTCGACGTAGCAGCATCGTTGAAATTTTGAACAATTGCTTCCCATTGTAATCAAGTTTCAAGTTTCACTTGTTCACATGAAGTTTTATACATTTTTTAGTAGTGTCTCGTTATACTTTCAATATCTAGGTAGTCCGTGTCGCAGTTTATGTTGTCATTGTGGTATTACGATGTAACATTGGAAAACTGTTTCATAGTTTTTCATGTGTAGAGCAGCAGCACTTAAGTGCTTCCTCATCCGACTACCAGGACAACTGGACATGAATTTTCAGTAAAACACATACATTCCTCCATGTTTGACGTTGTGTGTGCCGTGCCTGACGAGTTAATCATCGTCAAACAACTTACAATCCTCATAGCGCTGTCATACAGCATTGCAAAACCTTTAAACAGACCAAACCCTTACTGACTCTTCCTACCATTCCCATTACCCTGTATATCTATGATATAATGACTATATTTCAAATCCTTATGTACCCGAGAAAACGACCGTCGTCCGTCGTTGACATCTGTCGCTGCTCTATGCCACTAGGATTCGATACATCCGTAGCATCGAGACGGACGTCCGCCAACCTCCGTCAGACTTCTTCTCAGGAATTACGCGGCCGTATAATCAAACGAATCTGTGGCGCGTCCTGCTAATCCTTTTCGTTTGTATCGTTCCCACAATCCAGCCTGCAGCTGCATATCGATCTCGACGAAATTGCGTGCCGCGCATCCACGTACCTCTATCGTTTTATCGGCGGAAAGCTGCGCTGCTGTTATAACATCCGAGAGGCCGGAGCACGTACACACGCAGACGGACGTCCAGGTATTCTAATTCACCGATAGCCGGGTGAACCCCGAGCTTATAGATAGCAAGTTACCGGCATTCTCCTTGCGGTTTTCCGTTCCTAAGGTTGGCCTTGCCCTTGGCGCGCAGCTTCCGCTTTCGTGCAACGACTCGTTCCCTCGATGGGCCCTTCTTACACCCGGATGCAGAGCCGCGCATGTCCGATTATGCAAGTTGCAGTTCTTCCAGCCTCCGCTCATGATCTGCACACGCAATTTGCACGCTGGATAATTTGACTTTGCGATGCGCAGTCACTCACTTCCGCTTTAGCATGTACTTAAAGGTTGAGTTTGGAACCAAGAGAGTTGCCAACTATTTTTATTATCGCGGTCTTTAAAAAGCTGTTTATATTCAGCGGGAAATTATCGCGCGGATGTTGCATATCCTACCAGCTATTCTGCAGAAATGTAAAACTTTGTTACTAGTATGGCTGTACCGCAACAAAAACCACAGTCTTCGAAGGGCAATTTGCGTCGCTGACTTTTTTCAATATCGCTTTGCCGGAAATCAAAACATCGCATTAGCCTTGAACTCGTCCCATCCGAGGAATAGCTTCCTTTCCGGATTATCGTAAAACTGATGCTGAAACTTGAATAATAGCAATATATGATGTATTTACGTTGGACTAAATGTTACGGGTGGAAAATCAAAGATTGTAGAAATCAAGTTTTTGAAACACAGAGGAAATAAAATCGAAAACGAAAGTAACAAACTTTTGCATTGACTTTCGGTGCAAACCCCATCATTTAACTCCTGTCAGATGGGTTTGCCATATCAAAAAGAAACAAAGGTTTCTCACGACTAATCGAGAACAAAGAAGCACATCGAAAGTGTTTTTAGTAACGGTAAAGGGCGAGGACATATTATGCATTCAATCGACTCGGTTCTCAGTCACTCCCAGTACCAGGAATAGCCTGGTAACAATGATTTTTTTCCCCTTCAATAATGAAACAGGCGTTATTAAATTCGAAATTTGCATCGCAGCTCGTAAAATTAATAGAGCCCATCACTACCGGGTAATAATTGCATCGCCCTAAATTCCTGCGCGAGATAGGCGAAGGCGCGTGATACGGCATCTTGTCGTCTTGACTCGGCCGTAAAGGGGACACGAGTGTCGCAGTGACTGGACCAAGCATCGGGAGAATGGCTGCGCGCTATAGGGAAAGAGAATTGCACTTTAGGGCATAACGGCACAGCCACGACCCGCGGTTGTCATGTCACGTAGCGCATGTATGTAAGTACGTATACGTACGTACTGGGGAGGAGACGGAGGAAGGAGTCAGGCCGGAGGATGGTGCTGGAAGTCGCGGCAAAGTTGTGCGGAAAGAGAAATGCCCGTGCCTCAAAGGGACGTCGGAGAAAGAGGGCCAACAGAGGATGAAAGAAAGAGGGAACACTAAGTAGTCCCTGTACTGTCTAGCTCGCCCAGCTCGGCATCGATAACACTGCGGCACCGCTTATGCATCGGCAGCAACCGGCCGGCGAGTCGCGTGAGAGTGTTCGCCGCGTATAGTGACTATCGACGCAAAGTTCATGACTAACAAGTTTGCACTTTAGCGCATAACGGGGCATTCTCCGCGTTCCATAGATCATGGACCCTGACCCACGGATTGCGTGGGCCGGGCGGTGTAACCATTTCTCGAGCGGCTAAACGAGCGAACCAGTGCCAATGATACCACGGGCATTGGGTTTCCGACTTATGGCCTCCTTACCATTGCAACTTCGTTATCTTTATGGCTTCATCCCTTATTGCACTCCTATAAGCATATCTCGCCCGCGATAAAAATGGACACGACCACTCTCCTAAGCGTTTCGCTGTTCGTATTATCGTTGCAAATGACCCGTCGCGTCGACCAAATAAATATAGTCGCATTAAACGCGCTTTTAATGAATTCATATCTGGTGACATTCAGAAGATAATTCAATATACCAATTTTTGCCTTGAATTTTTCTTAAGTGCTTCAACCCATTTCACCAGTTATACGAAAGCGGGTCATCTTACTAAACTCGTGTACTCGCGATCGTCATTTCTGACTGTTTTGCCTCGCCGGTGTTGCTCTCTTCTTTCGATCTTATCACTCGCTAAAGACATGCAGATGTCTTATATATATACATATATATTTTTTTTTTTTTTAGCTACTGCACGTAGAAGCTGCTCAACTTTAATATATTTCCCACGAAACGAAACTGGGTTTCAAGGTTCGAGGCACTTTTCAAGTGTGTTTTAGTTCAATATACTAGCCGAGCCAAGATATTAATTGGCTGAAAAGGATTTCTGCAGTCACATATATGGACTTCCCCTTTCTAACGGTCTAATGCATTACGTGCTAAATGCTCGCGTCAGGGTATGTTCTACGTATCGTTCTACATTTACATCAACATTGGATCCTAGCAAATCGTAACTCAACCTAAAATTTTCGGAAAACGTTAGTCCGTATCTTTTTTTTTGTGGACCCACGCCTAAACATTAATCTATTTTTAATTATTACTTAAGTAATAACTAGTTATTACGTTATTGTCGTTGTTTCATAGCCACCTTTCAGCAAAACTTGCGAATTCGTCGTCATTGTAATAAGCTTACCCGCAATACCAAAAAAACAAACATATTCACTCTTGCAATAATAAAATCGATTTCAAAATATAAATAGATTCCTGAATAACTTGGTATTATCACATACTTATATGTAGTTTTTAATTCACATTTCATAAGGTTTCCTTATCAACGTTTAATTATTTATTTTCTTATCAACAACATCGAAAAACTTTAAAAGAGGATCGCAAAACAAACTTTTGCTCATAGCGCTGCATCAGCAAACAAACGAAGTAAACAAAGCAAACAAAATAAGCCAAACTAAGTAAACAACATAATTGAGCGTTTCACCAATACATAGAAATCGTCATGTATCCAATTTACCCCACTCTCACCTTCCGCAATTAACAAATGATTCGTTCTCTCGTAAAGAAAATGTACATTGAAATATAGGGGAGGTATTATTTGTTAGTGTTTGTGCAGTATCGACAATAATTGAGACGCTTCGAACGGCAAAAATTGATGCCGAAGTAATGCCTCTCTGTTACTCGGAGTAAATGATTAATAAAATCCAACATTGATATATTTCACCATGAATATTAAAGAAACAGGGTAATGCGAGTCATTTATATCCTATCGTTCGCGTAGCAATTACGCCGTAATGACTTTATCGGGAACTCCAATGGAAAAACTGAAAGTCTTCGCCTTAATCGTCGAATCGACAGTTTGAATTTTACTTTGTTGCAGGATGCAATCAGTCTAGCAATAAATCGCTATTTGTCGAGCTCGAATAATAATCAGCTAATTAAATGCGGCCACAAATTATAAATGATGAAACCGTGGATGCATTTAATAAGCGTGCGAAATAAAAAAAAAAAAATGCTTCGTGTACCTTTGCCCGATGTAACAGGTTTTCGGATCGATTGGGCTCGTTATTTTTGGGCCAGTGTTCTACGGGCAAGTTTTATTTCGGGCATTATCAACTTTGTTGTAAAACAGTATGCCGACTAAAAAAATGACAAGAGAATAGAAATTAAAACAAGGTTGTGATAGGCTCCATTAATCCAACAATCGTCGAAAAAGTCATTCGTTACAAGAATAAAAAACAAAAAAGAAATCATGTGAACAATGGATCGTCATGACTATGATCGACACAAATAGCAGCATTTTAAAAACAATGATGTATTGCCCGGTTGTAGGTTGTCAAATGGCACTATGTCTCGCGACATTTCATCACCTGATATCTGATATCGCGTGAGATATTGTCGCACAGCTTTTTGAGTCAGTTACACCATACATATATATACGGTTCATGAAATAGACTTCGTGTCGCTATTCTTAATGCATTTATTATTGCAGAGCCATCCATTTCAAATTGCACCGCCACCCATATCAAAAGGTTAATTGCGTCCTGTACGTTGTCCTGCGATTCTTGAGACTCCGCGGGTATTTTTGTAAGCAAAACGTCCGAGAAGAGTGCGTCAATTTATTGAGATGTCACGGACGAGCCATGAGCGTCAAGGTTTTCAGCGACTCCTTAGGGAGCTTCATTCATAAATACTTTTCAGATCAATTGCATGCAGTTAATGAATACGCATTCTTTTCACCGCGGCAACATGCTAATTACTTGCGAAGCGGAGGAGTGAATTGTTTGGTTAGCAAGCCACATAAATGGGGAGTTAATGAACCTCGTGTAAACGAGCATCGGGTAACTGCGTGATTAATTTCACGCGTGTTACGAGTAATCGACCGGCCTAATCTCCGCGCACTTTTAACGTCACTGGCGGTTATTAGTAAACTGCGTATCTGCGCGATTCTTTCGGAACTGAAAAAGCGTGCATAATCGCACGCATCGATCAAGCGAAAGCAAAGCATAACCGTTAGCCGAGAAATGCAATCGTCCAATTCCGAATGGAAAGAGCGGAAAATAATGACAACATTTTACGAGCTATTATTGCAATCGTTATCATCGTCCAACGAGACAAAGGTAAACCAGGAATCCGTCCGGGACCTGGCCGGTGCTGTCCCGGATGGAGTGACCGTTCTCATATGGGCGCGCGATCGCGCGAGGCATTGATTATCGGGAGGCGCGCGGTAAATCGCCTCGATCGAAATCATGAAATCGAGTTCATAATAGAATTATAATTTAAGCCGATTTATCTAAATTACAAAATCTACGGGATAGAAAGCTCGCGTCGCGTGGTTCGCGTACGCATCGCTCTCTGTGCCGTTATAGCCGCGCGGCTGTTGGCAATTATTTTCATTTCACCGATCGCTGCATCGCCGATCTGAATCTTCCGATCGACGGATCTCATCTAAATTTAACGCGTACGTACGCTAGCACACCGCGACGCTCCTAATGGCATGCTAATTGCGGTGGATTCTCGGAACGTTAATTGCCGCAATGACAGGTCGTGCAAATTGGCAATGCCCGCGTATAAATTGTTCCAATTAAAAAGCCCCTGCAACGTAGCAAATGGATTGGCAAAAAGTGGAGAAAACCAAGTCCGTCATTTACGAATTAACTTTTTAATAAACTTCCGTCCATAATGGCGAGATTTGTCCATTGCCGATACTCGGAATGCTGGGTGAACATATTAAGTCGTTTCTCGGTAAAGGTTTTGATTTGAAATTTAAATGGGCTACACGTTAAAGTGCGTTATTTTCAAAGAATAACTGCAAAGGAGCAAAACCGGTATGTGGTCGCTTGTCGAGCTACATAATATAAAAACGTCAATCGTTTATGAAACAATTTCAATAACTTAGCGACAATTTGTATCCAGCACTTATCGATGACATTAACAAGAACCATTCCTACCGATACTTTGCGCTTTCATTGTATCTTTTCGTTGGGATTGGGTTTGAATATCGATTAATCCATTTTCAGTGGATAATTGGAATTACGCGAACTTTAATTCCCCAGCCTGGTGTTTGTTGACTGTGAGGTAATAATCGCAAAGCAAGAAGACTACTAGAAACAGGGGGTCCAATATTGGTGGTGTTGACATAGTACGACTATGGCAGAAATCCGCACACTGGCATACGAGGGGACTAAAAGCATACAAGTGGTAGTTAGAGGTAAGACTCGGCTAGTTCCACCAATCCAAAGTGATAGTTGTTGTACGCAGAAAACTGCAGCACGTTCTAAGATATCGCCTACGTTCCGGGCTGTATCTTGCCGAGCCCTTGTTAGGCTTCGTGTTTCTAATTTTCTTATCGCAAAGGTATCATTTTCATCATCTGAACCAGAAATATTTCTAAAAAGTGTACGAAGAATCGCCATATTTACATTTGTCGAAGACGTACGAAACTGCAAAAACCCACATCAATTTTAGCTACGGCCAAGAACCGATTTCCCGATGAACGTACAATATATATTTCCGAATGTAAACAAAGTGGCTCGTCTGACAAATTGTGGGCTATCAAATCATTATTTTTTCTAAAAGTTCATTAAAATATTTCACTACAATATGAATGTGTGTACTTATAATCGTATACGAATGTTTCGAGGAGGTGTAGAGCGAAGTTTCGTATAAAGAACTACTTTACTTAATAGGAAAGTGAAATATTTCGACTCTCCTCGAGTTGCCGTAGTGGAAATAACAAAATGCGAACCAGACAGACAAACAAGAAAATTGCTTTTACTAATAAATAATGCCAATTCCAGCACGAGAATCTCTCGAGTGGTTTTCCGCATTGTAAATAGCCCAAAGCAAAGTGCAACGCGCCAACAATAATCTTAAACGCGAAAACTTCGCCGATATAACTGTAAATCCGTGCATTTTTACAACGAAATTCCTGACCGATTATCGACAGTCGCGGCCATTCGAATCGGCAACAATAACTCTCGGTATACGAAAAATGAGCGTGTCTTGCGTAATTGTGATTATCGCGCGAGGAGGAATACAGTTGGTATATATATATGTAAGAACTCAACTCCACTCCTATGGGCATCGTCCACGCCCCTCTTGATATGCAAATAATTAATCAGTACGTGAGATACGGATCGGGGAAGCTTGTAACGCACTTTCGAGCCTCGAGCTAGCCAGCGCTATAAACATCGCGAGAACTAGCGTTGTCCGACCTCTACCCATCCAGATGTCTGCGATACGACTGTATATGGAGATCTGCATATATACTTAGGGGACATAAGTAATAGCGACTGATCGTATACTTAGAATTGTGCGAACCAGGCGGACTGGGAGGAACGCCGCGGCTATCAACGGTTTCTAAGCGGCAAATATTTTATTTTTGGTGCATTGTGTGAATTTAGGATGAGCACGTGGGATGAGCGTGATTCAAATCCCTTTATTCGCGCGGGACTTCCCAGAATTCTATTCGGTCATTTTTGTCCATTATAGGTGACTATGCTTGGTTGAGATTAGTGGTGATATATTTAATTTTCTTCTCCTCCGTAATGCTGATATATAGTAAGAAAATATTTTTTTGGAACTAGTGCGTAAAAATGATGTTTTACAAAAAACATTATACGGCACATTATGTTACAGTATAAACGTTCCATCATATTCGGCCCAATAACATTATCTTAAAACTGTAAAAATGTATGAGCTTTGACCTTGCAGCTCCATCCAAGACAATATAATTAAAATGATTTACTTTATTTTTCACAAGATATGAATTAAACATTAATACAAAGATAAATCCAACTAAATGTTTCGTTAATATGACTTCTATGCAGTTTACTTGACCCATATTTGGTTTAATAACTACAATTTAGTTGATTATAATAATTATGTCGTTGATTTAAACGATTTGACATGATAAATACGAGTAACCTAATATTTACATGAATTTACTGAATTTTTTGCTCATACATATGTACGAATTGACGAGACGCCAATTGAAAATCGATCTTAACCCAGTAAAAACCACTGCGTATATCATCATGGTACTGGCTATCACCACATTTATTTTCTGCGAGGGTATATCGTTTAAAAATATAAACCTAAAAATATAACCTGCTGTTACTTTTTGTTACTTATTCATTAAATTGGCTTTAAGGTGGTTCCCTTCAAATCAACATTTCTTTACAACCTAATGAAAAAAATATATGTCGTTTATTAAAAATCAAAGAATATTGTGGTATTTTTTAAAACTCCTATTGCCGACTTAGTTTTCGAGAAAAAAATTATTT
>JAPYZR010001289.1:0-22698 GCA_030522945.1 Trichopria nigra | reverse complement strand
CGCCGTTAACGTAACCATCGGTCGGTCGTTACTTTCCGCACTCACAATTAGACGCGTTACAAAGCGGAATCTAGATAGGAATTTCCCCGTGTGCCCCTACAACCCCCGACGCCCCCCGAAAAAGCCGGCGCCGCCTTCCTTGGGGTTCCCGCCCCTCTTCCCCCCCCCCCCCCCCCCGCCCCAACGCGCATTCGAAACTCCTAGATTGCGTTACATTGTGAGCCATGCGTGCCGGAATACGGTTATACTCGACAATGCAAACCTGCCTCGTGATTTTACGCGATTACCACGGGATTCGAACGTTTCTAAGCGACAATATTTAAGTGACTTGTTGGTAATATACGTTCGTGAACCATACGCAAGTACAGATCGTATGGGGTATGATAAAATATATTCTTCGTCGCCTTATTCTGTTGAGGCTTTGTTGTTTCTTATAATTCAAGTAAAATTTCGAATTTTTTAATCCGATATTGTAGATATAATTTGCTTGAAAATAAGATTCTGGAAAGGTGTATGTAGAAAATAGGCCATACATTGGTATTGGTATGGCATCTGTACGGCATCGGTATGGCCGAAGTATGTTTTGCCGTGCAACAGTAGGTCGGTGTAACAAAACGTATTTATTATAATTTAAGTAAAATTTCGAATTTTCCGGCCTAATATTGTATAAACATAATTTTGTTGAAAATAAGATACTGGAAAGGTATGGCTACAAAACAGGTCATACTTTGGTATTAGTATAACGTCTACATGACGTGGGTATGACACAAGTATATTTTGATATACAACAGTTTAACCACTTAACGTAATGTCAAAATTACTTAAAAATTCTTTGATATGTATGGCGTAGGTATGGCAAAGTGATATATTTATTATAATTTATATCCAATTTATTATAATTTAAGTAAAATTTCAATTTTTTCGTTCGATATTGTAAACATAATTTGGTGAAAATTAAGATACTGAAAAGTTACAGCTTGAATATAGATAATTTATTTTTCGTATTGGTATGGCGTGTATTTGGCACCAGTATGGCAGAAGTATGTTTCGACGTACAAAATTAGCTTGGCATATCAATACTCAATATAGCAGTCCAAATTACTTAAAATGAAGTATTTCAGCTGCATAGCATAGGTATGGCAAAGAGTAAGAATGATGATATTTTTGCCTTAATTACAACGTTATATTGCAATCATACATCTAATTTATTCAAAAATAACAAATTATTATTTTTTAGAAGTGATGTCATACCTATGCCTACAAAAGTATGGCGTAAATTTATAAGGCGTATGGCAAAAGTATGACGTCATACTTACGGAACATCGGATACTTCTCGACAAACAACAGATAATGCTTTGTCATACATTTACCATAAACTATATATTAACAGCATTATAATTGTATATCGTTTAAAAACGATACAATGATTTACAAGTCGCGGACATTTTAAATAGTACAAAATATGTTTCACGCATATCTTGTATATATACTATATTGCCTATATCATTATTGTTTATATATTGTTTAAATATTTTTTATGCACTCGTGATATAAAATACGTCAAATGCAATATGACGTATAAAGTTTATTCGAAATTACCACCTTGTTTAAATGCTGATGAAATGAAAATGTAATCCAAAAGTAAAAATCAATAAACGCAGCTTCCAAATGTCCATCGATACATTTACCTTCTACAGTACATAATTTACCGTAATCCCCAAACGTCGTTATTCGTCGTTAATGTTCTGCGTTTCAGGAGTGAAATTGAATAGAATTTAGGTCAATATGGAATAATTAAAAGTAGGTCATGAGCCAATGATTACGTTTTAAAAATACAGAATTAGAAAGAAAATTATGACAAGTTAAAGCTTAATTAATATCGGTAAAAAAGCGTGCCGTCGAAAACTGATCAGAAATATTGATTTTCATTATTATGTGCAACTTTTAGTTTTAAATAATAATGTATAACCTATTTGTTTAAGAATCATAGCTATAGAAGAAAAATACACTGTCATGCCTAAAATTGTAATGTTTTAATTTTTCTTGTTTCAGGTAAGTTCCAATATTAAGCTACATTATCGACGAGTTTCTCAGATCACACGTAAGTTGTAGACAGTAAGAATAGACATTGAGACAATAATAACTATAGATAATACTAGATCTCTCGATAGAATTTGCTAATCTCCATCTGTCACTCTAAAAGTCTCTAAAAACCATATAGTATATAGATTTCGTTACTAGTGCGGAAAATACAATTTCCCACGTTGGCTACAGTGCCGGAAATTTATCAATAAAAATAGTATTGGAAATATAATATAGTCAATTTATAATTTAAGAAATATTAATAAGACAAAAATGAATGAATTATAATTTATGTATTGGAAACTAACTTGACTGATCTTGACGACTGACCTATTTGAAACGGTAATATAGTCGTATTTGTACAAATGCTGCAAATAAGTTTAATTTATTTCACACGTCGCGCTACTTCAATGCAGGCGAATCTTCAGGTATACGTTTAATTTGTAAATTACGTACGGCTGCACATAAATAATGAAAAGTGAGGAAGAGAATGTGTATCAATGCGTGCATAAACGTATTTCACGCAATCGTATTATAGGAACTTTCGCGCACGATGCACATGTGCAATATCTGCGAATAAATCACCGACTTTGCGTGTCAGATGAAATGGAACATTTTTCCTTGACAATAAAATTGCTACCAAGTCGCATCGTCGAGCGCGGATAATCGACTCGAAATCGTCACGTTTTCGTGCGTGGCCGAAAAGTTCACATGGCAGGTTTACATGGACGGGTCGGTCGCTCCGACGATTGCATTCGATAGCCTTTATACCAGACGTGGTGCATCCGCATTGATGACATATGGCTCTATGGCAGGCATCCGATAAGATAAACGCATGCATTCGCTCTTATCGGAGTATCGAGCTCGTTGAGCCCTGATAAGCATTTCTGATTTTCGAGCGAGCCCGAAATTGTGTGCGTACCACCTGACACTATACCTTGATGTCACGTACGTCAGGCATATATGCCCTCAATTCCTTGACTATGGAACTTGTGGAGGCCACACATGATTTTTAGTGACATTTTACTGAATCAATACTACGCTATAGCATACTTGAGTATGACCTGTAACTTCCTTAAGCTGAGAGTGAAATGATTGAATTCATAGAGAAACAAATAAGAAAGCATGGGCTAAGATTGCTCGTGAGAGGTTGCAGAGACACTTGAATATATCATAGTGAATTTTTATATTTCGAGACTCTTTTTCTTATTGAGAATAGTATTTTCTTATGATACCGAATAGGTTTGTTGATAGATATGTAGTAAATATAAATTTAAAACAAAAATAGTTATATTCTCCTCCTAAAAACTGGACAGACACTTGATTTTTTAACGATTTGATGATGGATTCTCTCATACTTCCATACTCATAAATTTCATCATACTTTGAAGATTTTAAATTGGTTTATTCATTACATCGTTGAAGAAAGTATTCGTTGTTTTCTGTGCGTTAAAAATATTCTTAAAAATGAATTCATGGACAACACTTTGTTACTTTCATTTTTTTGGCCAATATAAAAATGGTATTAATGGGTGTTAACAGTAAAAATGTCATATTTCACTATAACTTTCGATTTTTACTCTAGTTTGCGTCATTTCCATATATGCACGTATTTTACAAGAGTAAAAAGCAATGTTGAATACAATGACAATTGTAAAGTGTTTTTATATGTGTGAGTGTCTACAAAGGAACAAAAGCACTAGCACGGTTCGACTAATTTCGCAAGTCTTCAATTGGACGATTAACGAGTTTCAGTAAAATAGAAAGAGGACACAACGAAATTACGTAAAAGCCCATATTTGAAGAAATACCCCGCTTATCACCCTTTGAAGTATGTTTTTCGTTTGTTTTTTCCTCTGTAGAATTTCAATTATCATTTTTTCTTTTGTTTTAGTTGTGGATAGCAACTTTTTACGTATTGGAGAAATGCATCAATCTTTTTAAAGTGATAACTGTTGGTTCGCCGACTGTGCATTTATAATAATGTTTATTATACATATATCTTATTGTTATTTTATTTGTCTTATTCTGATATTAAGCCTTAAATCAGGTGTGAATATTTCTAGTTGGATCATTAGGGGTACTGTAAGTGATATTTAAGTGATATCAACAAGTTTTTATATAAACATTTTTTATGTCTCGAAGAGTTACAATAATTATATAAAAAAACATAATGATAAAAGATGCAGTACAGCCAGATAAGAACTATAAAATTCATAGAATCGTTATTGAATTAAAAGAATCTTAATGTACTAATGTAATCATGTCTGTTTTCATTATCTCGGTAAGATAAAATTGAATCAGAGACCGATTAAATTGCACACCGCTACGTTTCAACAACAAATCTAATTCTAGTTTTCTATTTAAGGTTCGAATTTAATTATTCGATATTTTAATATCACGGACGTAAATTCATTGAAAATCAACAAACTGTAAAATAAAAAGGAGTAAATTGATAAATGCAATTACAGTTTAATTCTAATGAAATTGTGACGACAATTTAATCGAGAATATGAATTCGAACGATGGAAAAACTTGATGCACATGACTACTCCATATTTTATTTACCATATTGGCAAAATATTTGAAGTTCTATATATATTTCCTGGCATTCATTTTTGTTTTTTAAATTAATTCTTACGATTTACGTATATTTATTGGTGTCCAACCTGAAATGATCGGCATTAACGTCAAATAATGTTTTGAATTTTTTATAATTTGACGATCTTGATCGAAATATTACAGACCATTATAAAACTGTAAGAATACATGCGAACTCTAGTGATTGTTACTTTATAATGGGATACGCTCGTATAATAGAACATCTCCAAGACTACAATATTGTCACCAAGTACGATTACCATGAAACATCATCAATCATATATAAGCGAACAAAAAACTCGGAGGAAGTAAGATCGTATTTCATTTTTTTGTAATTTACTGAATATGAGTTAGCGAGGAAGAAAGCTTCTAAAGACATAATTTTTTCCACAATGATACATTCACGTAGAAGCAGAATATAACATATATGGTACTATCGATGTATACAAAGTGTATTTACAAATAAAGAAGCACGCGTACAAATATATTGTATTTTGAATTCTTCATGTTCTGTTTTAAAATTTCAAATCTAATTGCTTGGTTTCTAACGAAATGAAACAAACCAAAAACAAACGAATAGTTGATCGTTGAATAACTTTGTTTAAATTTAAATTTTTACACATATAATTTGTCAAAACATATAAAATAAAAGATAAAACCAAGCAGCTTTAAAAATAATTATTTGTTATTATATCTTACACGAAATTCAAAATCGATAAAATAGGTACAAAAAAAAACGTCCGTATAGAAGTCAGAATTCAGCAATGTAATATTTTCATATTGTAATGGGTAGACACTGGAACATAAATAAAGTTGAGAAAAATATATAGATGAAATTTACCGACGACCGCGTATCAAATAAACAAACATTATTGACAAGGTCGCGTAAATGTAATATCGTCAATAAAAATAAAAATACTGAAAATCGTTGGGAAATTTGTGAATATATAGTTTCAGTAGAGCCGTATAGAATTAATGAAAATAAAGGAAATGTATGAAATAGTATATGCGTTATCAAATTATGCCATTACATATTTTTTATTACGCACTAAAATAAATGAAAATAAAACTGTTTATTTCTGAAATATTTTTCATGTTTGTTGAAAATGAGTTTCTATTACTATAAGTACATATTAGGGTAATTCCGACACAAAACTTGAAAACGATTATTGTAGTAATTGTTAGGAATGCTAAGAAGGGCACGTCTTGACAGTATTGGAAATCTATCTGGGCGCTAGGTCGCATTTCATCTTGGCGCTAGCCCGAACAATGTGGGATGGCCAGTTTAGAAACCTAGTTGGCACTAGACAGTCTTTCATCAAGATGCTAGCTAGAACTATCCTGGGTGACTAGATAACCCAATCAGGCGAGCTAGATAGCATTCACAAACATTGAAATTATTTTCGAGGGAGGGGATGAATTTCGATGGGTTGGAATGCAGCTGTGGGAATGCGTGAATAAAATAAATATTTTTTATTTGGATCATAAAGAACGTCTGCATAATAATATGAATGACGATATAAACAATTAATATTCTTCTCTTCGGTTCGGCTGTTGACCTGAGTTCACTTTCCGAACTGTTTACGCAAATCATCTATGTATTCCTTGATAAGTATAGACAAATATCTATTATAGGTTCTCGGCTCATCTAACACATGCCAAAGACTGGGCAGGTGGCTGGAAAGTTATAAAAACAATGAACGGAGATATACTTTCATTGAAACGACATGAAATTACGTTTTTCACATTTATTATAAGAAACAACATATTGTCTGTTAAACATGTAAATATAATTACTACACGTGATTCATTATATGCTATAGTTTCAGAACAAAACTAATTAAAACTATTATACACAGGAGTTGTCATTACAATTAATCACGGAAAGAAATACTTCGCAAAACACGAATATGAAGATGTAAATTATAATCTGAGATGCAATATACCGGAAAGCGTTAAAATGTTTAGAGAGGGTATTTAGAAGGAGATAACACTGCAACGGTATTTCATAAAAAGCTACTTACCTCGCATCGCCTCGTTTTCATTTAACCATACCCTTAAACGTTCCACGAATATTTACGCAAGAAAATGTAATATTACAGAACGACATAACGATTGAAATTTCCATTTTTGCCTCTCGCTGCTTTCGCCGCTTTTTATCGAGGAGTGAGGGAAATTTTTAGCATTAGCCAGCTATACGCGATAGAAATGCCTGCAAGGTGGTCTGCATGAATCAACACGTATATACATGAGTACATGAATACATATATAGTTTCTTATTTGTGTAATTGTGAAAAAATAGCATTCCTAGAAATTTCAGTAGTTATGACCTGGAATCAAATGATCTTTAATCAGTATTCAAAGGATTGCAGGGCAATTAAATGTAGTAGAATAACCTTTCATGTTATCACTACCAACATTCTTTCAATTTTAAGAGAGCGAGGAATTCAGCATTCTAATAAAAGTAATATTTAGAGATAATTACATCTTTTCAAGTATTATACGGCTAAATGGTACTTTCTTCAAAATTGTCTTTGTCTTAAGTATTTTTCATAGAAATTTTCCTTGAAAAATAATTCGGCAAGTTATTTTGATACTGGATGCCTTCTTGTATGTCACCCTGCCACCATACACACAAACAGATGCCTATATGTGTATGTATACACAAGCAGAGGCCAAGGAAAATATGCTTTTAAGAAAGCTCGTGCGCTTGCTGCACGGTTTCTTGCACGGTAAGGTATTCTTAAACCGCCTTTGTGAACGGCTTTTGAGCTTGCGACACATACGGATGCACGTGCACACGAGCGCGCGAGCGCAGAAAATAAGCTCACACCGTGTGGCGTTTCTAGACCGCGCTTTTGCGCGAAGAAACACGAGCCAGATGATCGATCGACGGGTCGAATATAACTTCTCGAGCTTGCGTGCCTTCTCGATGAACGATATGTCGACTGCGAGAAGAAGCTCGCCCGCTTCCGGCCACTCGTACCTGCCTTTTATTTCCGGGAACGGAGAACATTCCTGAGAACGTTGTTCCGAGCGTACATCAAGGACCTACGTACAAGGTATTTTTAGCATGCCACTTTTTTCTCGTCCTTTCGCCCGAGTTGCCGTGTTGTTGCCTGATTTTAGTCACGTGACTTTGCATGTTACAGCGATACGGCAGGAAGTGCCCCTGATGGTGTTGTCGAAACCTAGTAAGAGAAAATTGCGATGAAATCGGCATGAGGAATTTTCCGGATCGCAAAAAAGTTCTGGTACTCCTTTCCGGAATCAAGTGACCGTGCAGAGCCTCACGGAATGTCGCTTGGAAAATCAAGTGTTGTGGCAGGCTCTCGCGGAAGCATATGTAATGATTCTCAAAATGTCGTCCATTCATTTTAAATGGCAACATTTTTAATTCGTTTTTCAGACTTCTTATCGCGATTCACGAGGAACTGTGTTTTTAACGGCTTTAACGGCATGTACATAAATATATTGCAATTGTTTCGCTCCTCTTTATACCAGATGTACAGTAATGATTCGCGTAAGCTTTTTAATTCTCCTTTTGCGCAATTTTCATGCAGTCCTGTACCACTGATTACGAAAATCAAAACCGCATTCATAATCGTGAAAGAGATATTTTTTTTAGAATACAAACACGTGAAAACGAGGCATGGAAAAGCTACGTTTACTAATTCGAGTAAACCGCGAATGTAGATAAGTACCGGAAAAATAAAACCGCGCGTACGTGCCTCGCTCGGCCGCAGAAAAAGGGATGATGAGGCAGCAAGTAATCAAGTAACACATTACGCCAGTAGTAACGGTTGTATACGCTCGTTTTCTCTTCTCATGCAGAAATGGCACAGTTGTGACGTTATGCATGATAATTACGCTTATAATTATTCAGGTGACATTTTAATGCAAGTTATTGTATCAAAACTTTCTTTTCTAAATCCGTTCATTTTACACTCAACACTAGAAATTTTGACAATTTTTAGTCAAGTATACACACATTGTGTTAGGTTTGAATAACTTCCTAATTACATTATGGTTTTATTATTGGTTTAATTTATGAATTTTTATTTTAATTTAATACAAAATGAATATCTATAAATAAAATTCTATACATTTTAATTCGCGAATGAATGTAAAAGTTATCATTACGTATAAAATTAAAATCACACAATTTTGTATTTTTGAATTAATAATGATTCTCAAAAATTATTATTCGTCAGTCTTGTCAATTGACGTTGGTTCTAAATTTTTAATGATTTTATGACTATTTATCATTTCAGTTTTTAGATTTGTTGTCTTGATTATTTTTACCGACAAATATCAAGTACTCGCTTGCACACGAGTATTTATTTGCACTTATCGATAATATTTATTTACTTTCGATATAAGATCGTCAGATATTTTCCTATCTACATCTTTTTGTGTATATTCCATCATGTTTATTATTTTGTTTTTCAGCCTCGCCTAATTTCAATGAATTGTATTACTCATGTTCAATTGTTAATTTTAAATCTATACTTTCATTTTGTTATTTTTTTATTATTATCTTATACTTATGGATGTTTACTTATTTATCAACAATTTTATTGAAATTTCTTTATTTTTATACATATACGTCCATAATTTTATATAAATGTATAATTTCGAAACATATTTTCTCATATTTAAATAATGGATCCATTTATCAATTTTATTATCATTTCTATATTTATCGATGTATTGTTATCGATTATAATATTTTAACCAAAACCGAGGAAAGGACAAAGTTCAGTGAATGGCTTACCTATAAATACACAAAAAGGTTAAACCTTCCTCGTTATCGCGATACTACATGTTGCTCAGTTAATAGAAGTCTTTGCGCAACCAGTATGTATAAGCATAGACCTCCCTGGAATTTTTCAACACAATCTTATCGACGATCAGGCAGCGATAGCCACCAAGAAACAGTGTACATGCGAGGCTTCAGAAAGAAGAACCTCGAAAAGAGTCTCGTGATTCATTTTCAGTAAAACTTGTGCCGCGAATCAGATTTGAAAAACAATCAGAAGATTTTTGTTTCGTTTTACATAGATTAAAATATAATTTATTTGTTTTTATATGAAAGCTCATTTTTCAAGACAAATTATTAAAGTCCACGTTGTCATCTGCAAAAAGCTACTCACCAACGAACTCCTAAAACATTAAATGTAAATATATATATACAATTCATTCCATTACTCGAATTACTTCGATTTTCAAAAAAAAAACAACATTTTTTAAAGTTTATGCGATATGGTGTTTTAAAATCGTTATTACGCGAGATATTTTGCTAAACGAAACTTTTTACATACCTTATACAGCGAGTATATGCCCGCAAGATGCAACGTTTAAACTTTCAAATTTCTACACTCCTTCAGAAACTTCAACTCCTCCAAACTTTTCCATAGATTTCAACTTTTCGAACATTCCGTATAATTGCTTATCGATCCCGTTCACGTACAGACGTATACAAGCGCGATTTTCGCCAGGTTGCAAAATAACAATTGCCGTTTAATTCTTTCATTAATTTGCTCGGTTATTTCGCCAAACGTTCCAGCCGCAAGTTGAATATCGTGATACTGCATACGTGAAGCTTCTCTTCTTATCTTGCGAAAAACAGAAGTGGAAAGCTTGTCGCGCTGCGCGAAATTCAATTTGCATCCAGCAACCTGTCTGGCACGAAATGTTACGAATTTCACGATGTTTCCCTCCCTTTTTCTCTTGTCGTCTCATACAGATGCGCTTAAACAACGCAAAGGGTGGATACGAAAATGATATTATAGCCATTGTTGGAATTTCGTCTACTTCCCGTCCATCGATTAAATTCATTTGTTTGGAAAAAAGGCTGAGTATAGTCCAAAATAAAAATAAAAAAAAAAAAACTATAAAATAAAATAGAAAATTACTTTCACTTTTTCAAGTTTAATCACCGTAGGCTGGTCTTTCTCTGGATGTGACATAGACCTGACAGACCATCCGGAAAGATAACCAGTAATAGTGTTCTTCTCGTATCTAGGGCGCAAAATTACATTTTTCTATCCGAGGATTGCACCCGAAATACGAACGTTCTTATCACAAGTAAATTAATTCATAAGTTAATTTTTTCGTTGTAATTATGTTTCGTGAGTTTTATCTAGATATCAACAAAAGACTGCAAACTGTTCCTAATACACATCCACCAAATCAAATACTTTGTATTAGTCATGAGCTCAAAAAGACCGACTGCGAATGCCTTGAAATTTAAAGTGCATGCCTAACGTGTAATGAGAAATCCAACACTGAAGTAAATGCAGCAATTATGTTTTTACAATCGGCGTGAGTCGTATTTGCCTAAGAAGCGTATCCGAACACCTATTTTCACATACCCGCCGCAGATGTTTACGCGAAAGCACGTAACACATACGCAGAATTCAGTGGGCAATTTTGAAATTCAACACGGTTCGCCTCGCCTTCCTTCCTCCACGCCTACCTGACGCGAAAAATCGCGATTACGCTTATCGCATTTTCCACTCGGACAAAGCGCCCGAGAATCAGCCTGAATTTTGCAGCAAATAAAAAGTAAAGAAAAAATTAATACGAATAATGGAGCATTTGGACCGATTCAAATAGTTTATTAATTTATTTAATTCCATTCAGGAATTTACCCAATAGCTTGGGCTTCTTGTGAATGGAATTATACAAGACACGGAAAACGTCACCTTTTAAACGATATCGATAAGTACATCATCGTCAAAACTTGGACGACTGCACTCGACCGCAATGTGCATCCATTTGGACATCAGGACGCTTTATCCATTCAGTTCAGTCGTGCAAAATAAAACATGGAAGCAGCGTCAAACTTTGAAACGCAGACATTGCCCGGCATTGTACGTATTTCAGGCGATAGTAAATACGCGCGAAAGCTGCGGTCCGCAATCGGCCGTCCGGCAAATGCGCGCATATACGTATGGTGTCTCACAATGACCGTTTGCCGGTGCACATTGGCAGAAGGCCAGGCGGCACACAAGGAAACATGTGTTCAAGATTAGCCGGCCGACAGGTGCCACTGCTCGCGCAAACCCCGAGAACCGAGTTTACATACTCCCGTGCTTGCTCGTGTATTTGTACGTGTGTGTCACGCCCCTGAGTTCGCATTACGAAAGAGCAACGTACGCATACGTAACTGGAGAGACATCAAAGACGAGACGGCAGAGAACTAACGTAGCGTGGCCGAATTCCTCGCCTGGTGAAAAGGCGAAACACATGGGCGGGAATCGCTGTTGCTGAATATGCACGCGAATTGAGCCGCGTGAAAGTTTACCAAATAGTTTGGGCATGGTGATTCGTAAAATGTTGATAATGACGAAGGCATTGTAGGAGGACATCGAAATTTATGGATGTCTTAACTGTGTGCTAATTTTATTGGAATTGACGCCTGATACTGGAGAAATTCCTTCGTACCACATTGGTGGAAATATAAACAGAAGTTCCTATCTGATGAAGGAGTATCATCTTCAAACTTACTTGTGACGACATCGATCAACCTAGTTGCCGCTAGATCTTCTAACATCGTAGCATACAAATGATTTTATCAATGCTTATTATGAGTATAGCTCATACTTAAAGACTGGCCAACATTATCAAAGTGTCACAATTTCGCCTTGCCGGAATCCGCTTTCATCGCCGCACAGAGAATTGTTACCGCATTGCGGCTTCGCCTCAGCGGTGAGTAAAGCGCACACCGAGTAATGCGTAGCTATGCAAAGCCAAGCTCTACGTCTTACGGACCGCGAATTACGTAACTACCGAAGAGGCTGGGAAGGCAACGGTTGGGTGCAAAATAGATACGTCAGTGTCGCATTGTACGCTTGCCGCGTTAATTACATCCGGGACATGGGATTGGGCATGAGCGTCTTAGAGAACCATGCGTAACTGTTACTTTGGTCAGGGCAATTGGGAAATACATCGAGAGTTTGCTGATGGAGTATCAAATTAACTACAGAGTATATCAGCTATGAATCCCGGTGATAAGGCGAAACCATGGAATCTCCTTAGTGCGCGGAATGTTTCAAACCTGTCTTCTAGGGTTTCGCAAACTGTAAGGAGCTCGTTTAGCCAAAACCAACTTTCTGGACAAACGTTTTTGATAGGATTCGCCAAATTTGTACGTGGGCATACTTCGTCCTGTCGGGATGAAGACTGATACTTTAAACAGATCTTTTAAAGATATTGGAAATATTATGAATACAAATCATAAAGCAATATTATAACCGTAAAACTAATGCTAAACATAATCTTTAACTAAACAGAAAAGATCATCATAATGTGCAACCGAATGTGGGTGATCTTCAAATCCAAGAGCTGCATCCATGACATTTCGACCATCACAATGAGTTCTGCTCTTTAGAATGTAGGGCCGAAACGGAAAATTGTTTTCCATCATGATCTGCTCTCGATCGTATGAACGCGACGCACGAATCCGATGATGAATTCCCCAGTGATATGACAGTGTTTCCGTACACTCGATGGTAATAAAGGAAGGCCCAGCGCGGTAATGCCGCCACTACTGTAATTACCAGGTTATTCCTCGATGGTATACGACCCGGCGAGCCCTCGCGATCGACCTGCACGGGTCGGCTGCTATAATGTGTCACTGTCAACGAGCCACGGTATCCGAATTGTTATCGTGAACCTGGTAAACCTGGTTAAGCCTGGTTACGCGGATGGGGGCCGCCGAGGCCTACAGTTAATAACAGCCCCGAATGGCCGGGGCTTGCGACGCATTCGTATACAGCCTGCAGTGTCGCATTTACTTGCATATTCTCGGGAAGATTGGTATTAATTTACGTGACATGCGGGAATATCTAATCACGAATGATCGACTACACTTTGATCAACTTGAGATTTTTCTGGATGGCATTGCAGAAATAGAATACGCTAGAAATGGAATAATGAAAGTATGGAAATGACGGTGCAGTTGAGTGATGTAACAATGACCATGAAAAGAGACAATCAAATGGAAAAAAGGACAGTGATGAAATTGGTAGGAACCAAATCCAGTTCACAGCGAAACTTGGACATTTTGAAACGTGAAAGTTTTATGAAAGAAAAAGTTTGATAACAGAAATAACAAATGGGAACGAGAAGTCGAAAGCATAGTAATAGTTTTCATAACTTTTGATTGCTATGAAATAGTTTGTCCTATAAATAAAGTTCTGGTATAACCCCGAAGACGTATAAGTAAAATAATTGTACAAGTTACGAGTGGTTGACAAGATCGGGTCAAAACGCAACAAGTGATATTCATACGCGTCATTAACTTCATGAGAATTCTTTCCGGGCTTTCCAGGTGCACTCTTCTTACACAAACCAAAGGCGACGGATATTTCTCAAGTTCGACTGTTGGTGATACGAAGACGAGTCGAAGCTCGGATGCACCTAGGTATGAGTGGTACTGATAGATGAGAGCACGGTTATTTCTACAACTGGCATCGACCATCGATCCGTTGAATTGATATCAGGGTCGTGAAAGCAATCGTACCGCAAATAGCGACTGCACTCGTGACCGTCTTCTCGACCTACAATTCGTTTTTTTTCGAACTAGTAATATATACTCAGCTATAACTGCGTCGACGATACGTCCTTTTCCGTTTATCATTTATTTACTGTCAGTGTTACGGCTGATAGTCTTATATCATTGTACAGCTTTCAATTATGTAATAGATATATGACGGATAGCAATACTATCTGACGATCAATGAAACTCAACATATGTTCTTCCGATAAAATTGTAGTTGTACCGAAAAGTGTAAACAACTATACGAAATGAATTATTTTCACCAACTCTTATTGATCGTCATCACTGTTCGGATAAGAATTATCACAATTTTTACGAGTTTCCATTAATTTCATCGTCAGAGATTGGTAACAATCTGACAGCGTCTCGGGGCGAACGTCGAGTTGTATTACGGTACTGGCGCAGAAGTACCTTGGGATGCCCTAGTCTATTGCTCGGTTGGTAAAGCCACGGAAGCTACAATGGCGCGAAGTAGTAATTAACGGCGTTTAGATAGCCGCGATGTTTACTCAGAGGGGAATTAACGGCTTAATAAGTGGCTGGAAGTACGTCCAAGATCCAATCCAGTGAATCTTGGCAGAAGCAAGCGCCGTTATTTGCATCTGTAATTTAGTTAGCCGCTAGTCGCTTCCCGAGCGAATCCCCCAGATGCAAAGTGGCATTGTCAGGACAAAGTTAGCCCGGTTTTGGGTCCCCGTTAAATTCGCTGCACTCTCTCGACTACCGGCAGAGACTGTTCAACGCAACGACGCCGAGGGAACAGTGATTCACGGGCATTTTGCCGTTAAATTCAATATCGCGTTTCTCCGGTCGAATTGGAATAATTCATCGGAAATCCGGTATGCTGCAGTGAATTCGATCATTGTAAGTTTGTTGGATTTTTATTTACATTGACGTTATGAACGAAATATGTTCGAGGAACACGTTTATTGCAAATGTTCATCGGAAAGTATCACTGCCTAAGATTAGAGATAAAAAGAATGCATACACATATCGTCGGGTAAGATCAAGTACGATTCACCGACGTCTGGTGTTCAGCGAACGCACGAACAATCATTGCATCGTATCACATTTTGAGGTTTGGCAATTTATTAGGCGCGAAGCGCGATGTTCGAATTTTTGCCGTCCTCTCGCGATTTATCATCTCAACTGCGAAATTTTGGCATTGGGAAGGAACCGCCGAGGCCTCAGGCCAGAAATATTTTACAGCGTTACGCTCCTGTGGCACCGTTAATTGCCACGAACCCCGTATGGCAGGCTGCCATTTCGACATCCATGGAGTAACGCGCGCATAAGCGAACGCTTCTCGCGTTTCGGGGGCGTCATTATCGATTCCTCAAGTGACAATTATAATTTCACGGGCCACCTACCAACGAGCGTTGGACTCGGAATGTGCATTATTTATAGTGACGTCCCCGGGAGAGCACAAAAGAAGAGATTGGTGACGAGCTACGAGCGCGGATGAGATAGGGTCGTTCGGCATTTCTCCAGTACTAGTCTACGTGTCTCGCCTAATCCTACTTATTTATTTACAGTCGGGTGAGAAAGGGCCTCGTCCTGTGTAACGAATCGGAACTCGGATGTACGAGTGCTCCTGGACAATAGTCAATTTTTGTTCATTTACCAATTTTCCTCGCGCGACCCTCTTTGCTCCCTTCGTTGTTTCACGTTCGCTTGTCGTTACATCGATGCCTCCATGTTTGCCGATTCACTTTGCGGAATTATAAAACGCTTATAAATTCGATCTATCGGGAACTCTTCCTAGTCGTAATGCGACATTTCATCCGGACCATATTGATCGAATAGAGCACGAACGCTTCGCGGGACAGATATTTTGCTAGCTACGAAAACAAATAATCCCCTTATTTAGGTAAGATGCACACCTATAAAATACGATGATAGGGAAAAAAGAAGAGAAAACGTCCAAATAATCGAAAGAGATTCTTGAAGAACTACCCACCCTGCCGAGAAGCGACGTGGGCTTGCGTCGCCATTCTTCTCGATATATCCTCTGATCGGCTTATACGGAATGGATAGCATCTCCGACGATATTTTATTTTGCCAGCTTTATATTCTTCGAGCTATATCGAAACTTGGAGCGGATGGGACGCGTCTGGGCCGACTGTACCTCCTTTTCTCCACTGCGGATTTTTACGGTTTTGTCCGATTCTACTCGAGGTTCGACTCGACCATCCGTCACATTTTTACGCGTTGTGGAGAGAGCCTTTTGCGGATATAAAAATCGCCCGTTATTTTTCATAGCAGGATACCGAGGTTTTGATCTGCTTTGAATTAAAAATTTATATGACAACTCCGCTAAAGGAGAGTTTGAAGTATCTATGCAATACACGACAATCCCTGTCCTCCTGAAGCAAATCGAAAAATGTTGACTTTTCGTATTACACGCATGTATTTTGTTACATTTTCTGAGAGAAACCTACTCCAATAATGAACTCTGGAATTGCTTCCTATCCAATCTGATTTCCATTCCTCTTGGCTAAACTCCCATCGTCATCATTCAAAACTATTCCTCCTGGTCAAGTAGCACGGAACACAATGATTATTATAATTAAGGGACAATCAGCCAATTCAACGAGGGTCTAGTTGTATATATACACTGACAATTGGATTGAACATTAAGTGGGATGATATTCAATCCATGAAAATGCGTGGCTGGACTAATCCCACTCGAGATGTACGTTTTCGTAATTATTACGGGTAATTGGTTGGAATTGTTGGGTATAGGTCCGGACGAAGTCGGAGGGAAATAAACACAAGACAATATATATCTAGTCTAATATCCGAAAGAGCCTTCACTTCTCAGGGGTGATGTAAGAATCTAGAATCAAAAATCCAAATCACAATCTATGATCTGGTTCATATTTCGTTGGATGCATACAAGGTCAAGCTTAAAATATAACGTGATTTCGGTCTGGATTCAAGCCTGCGAAACCAAAGTACTGCGTACCAATCGCAATCGTTCCACAAAAGATGACCATTTTTAAAGCTTACGTCGCACGCATCCTATTTCGTAGTTCGGATACGTTCGTCCTTTGGGGTTCAATGGATAAAAATTATTGCCATTCCCGCATCTATGCGCGGTATTTTTTACAATTCGCAGAAAAAATGAGTCGATTTATCCCGTGGTCCGTTCAAGACGCACTCTTTGACGCATTTTGGGGACGGTGCTCATAAATATTATGCTCGAGATGTACGACACATCCGACACGATTACCGGCGCTTCACTGCACTGAGGCTCAACGCTGAGTTAGGGGGAGGAAAAGAAAGACGGCCACAACGAGCGTGGGGTGAGGCCTCCTACGTATAACAGGTAATATTTCGTGGTCGGACAGCAGCCCGACAATGCTATCGGTCGTGCGGCTTCGCTCAAACCCTATTCGTTCAACGGTGCTACCCTTTTCGCCCCCTCCCTTCAGCGCCTTACAGAGTTCTTCTCGGCCTCTATTTCCTTCTAGAGCAGCAGAGAATAATGGTTTTTCGTTCGATCGCTCGAACGAGACTGCACACGAGGAAGAAAGAGGCGAGGTGAGATGCGAAAGAGGATGGGTTCGAGACACAGAAAGAATGACAACGGTAGGAAAAGAGAAGAATAGAAGCCGATTGAATAGAAAATATGCGACTCGGCAACGTAAAGTCATCTGGTCTTTCTCTCCGTCTCTGTTGTTGCTTCCCTTTAACCCCTTCCGCCGTTCCTTTTTCTCTTTCACTTAATCTGTTTTCTCCTTTCCGCGTTTGAATCTTCCTCTCATCCTTCACTGAATGCTTTATGCGTCGGAGAAACCGTTATTCTCGGCGAATTCGCAACATCACCGCGAAAAGTTTCGTGCTCGAACACGAGATCCGTCGTATACGTTTATGCAGGAATTGCATCAGATTAGATGTATTTATTCCGCTGAAGAATTAATTAAGATTCGAGAAATTGAATACAGCGTGTCACGCGATACAAATAGTTCAGTCAATATCAGTCAGCTGCAACTTTTCTGCAATTCAAATTTCAATTCGTCGCCAAAAAACACGTAATTTTAAACAAATTTTTTAAGGTGTCACAATATTTGTACGTGGGCTTTTCTCTTCTCTTATCTTATCGGTTGGTAACCATTTCCAGTGCGACAGTGTAAATTTGAAAATGATCTCCGTCACTTTCCGGTACTCGTATCAAAATAGGGCCTTAATTAACCGGTTTCCTGTCAATCGCGTCAAGGCAGTAATGAACTGATGAATAATTGATAACCAGATTCGATTACGTACATGTTCTAAGTGATTCAATGTACTTTGCTCAATATTTGGCGTGGCCCAAGCCCAAAATTAGCCGAATCGAGCATAAATCCAGACGCGTCGGATGGGACGACTACTTTATTTGAATTTCGTTATAATTCGTCCGACGTATTAATCAGCGCACAGTATTAGATTGAATAGCGATAGTCGTTCCCAATATATGCCATTAAGCTCGGCACGCTTGCATGACGTCGGAACGAATTTAGTTCGTAGGACGTCTTCGACTCGAAAAGGAATTCTATATTTTCTTGATTGACAATTACCAACAGTCATCTTCAAACGAAAATAAATTCTTGTGGATGATTCAATTTTCACTCTTGTCCCCTTAAATTCCATTATAATTTGTAGTATAAATTATTACCAATCCATATTTATGAAAGTACAGACACGACTCGTCTGATGTAAAGTTTGTAGGAAAAGTTCATAATGTAAATATGCAAACAGAAACGTTCAATCCTCAGACTTTTACATTAAATTTAGCACCGAAGTACCCATTACCAGAGCTTCCTACAAATAAAGCACTCGACGTCTCCACTCGCACTCAATTTGTGAAATCGATAGTCGAAAGCAAACAGCTTACTTTAAATACTAAATCTTTTCTGCCGACTTCCATCGGATCCTCGACTTGTACTCTTTTCCGCACCCGAAATAACTTCCGATTAATCCGAAAGTGCCGACTAAGTGAGCAAAATCCTTCCTGCAGATCCACTTTCTTTGACACGGAACGAGTTCCTCGATGGAATGAGCTTCTTCGACCTCTGACCTCCGGTCGTCGTCTCCCTCCTACCTCTGCCGTAATAACATCACCCCCAATAAATCGAAGTCGCAGTTCCTTCTTCCTTCCCTCGGATGAAGCTGCAAGGCTCCGGACTTTAGTCGTGCAAACAATCACCAATGCCGGCTTCCAGCTTCCTACAGAAGGTCCAAAGTCCTCTTGTCGACATTGCGTGCCTTCGAACCTTATTCCCTCTTTGTCTCCGGCGCTCCCTCGTCCCTCCCGCCCTTCATCCCCATTACGTTCATTGTCTTCAAATAAGACCCTCTTAAACACCTTCCAGTCTCGCATATTTGCCTCCTTATTATTGTTCTATTTTCATTCCGACTCTTTCTTATTTTTCTCTAAAGTACTCGTGTTGCCCAATAAACGTAAGTGAAATAATAAGTATTTAATCAAACGCAAAAAGCTTTGAAGCAATTATTCGCGATAAAAAGAAAATGCCAACAAAAGTCGAGATTACTCTGAAGAAACTTTAATCTAATATCCTGGTTTTTCTCTAATTAATCCCCTTCATTTCCTCGCCTGTAATTCTTTCCAGAACTTCTTTTTTTTTTATTAGAGGTGGAGGAGGGCCATGCACACCAGCTTTATTTGCTTTGTCTTCGGAACCCCTTTTCTCTGGGCTCTTCTCTGATATCGCTCGCACCTTCGGCTCCTTCTCCCCCTCTTTCATCTAACCCGATGTTGTTCCATCCAAGTTTATTGCTCGGAGATAACCTGCGCCACCGACCTTTCCATCCTTATCGAGAATTCGCTATGCGCTCCAAGTAGTAACTAACGAGTTGGCGAGACGACGCCGACGTTCCCGGCTGCGGACCCTTCCTTTTCCGAATTATTGCTCGGTTCTCGACCCTACGCGTAACCGAACGAATTACGTCTTGCACTGTCTGTAATCGTTTTATTTCCATCATGGCGCATAAAACTGTTCGAGGCCATGACAATTACAGCGTGTAAACGAGTCGACAACGACGCCAACGTCGCGGCCTGCAATGGGGATTCATAATTACGACAAAAGGGGAGGAAGTAAATGTATCGCGGAATTAGATTGGACGTAAAATTCGTGCCATAGAACGCGATGCGGCTGTACAGATTTTGTTTTATGCTTTTCGTCTGAATTAATTACAGCTGCTATTCTGGAGCATCTATATACCTATATTCATACCATGATTTTGAATTACAGAATACACTTACAGCAGTAGAATTTTTTAAAACCGATTTTGGAAGTATCCAAATTTTAAGTATAAAAGGAAGATATGCTAAAATTTACATCTACTTTGATGATCATGTTTCGTCGATATTCAAAGATCTTAAAAAAAAAAAAAAATCCAAAAAATTGTAAACTTTCTGTAATCGTCGAATTTCTGAAATCGCGACTAATTGACTACGTCCAATGTACATACGCCTGAATCTTCTAGGTTAATAGGTTGCTGTCTATCCTTCGGGATCGATCCGTGAATAATACGATTTCAGGGAGACTTGCTGGAATCTTAACGAGTCAATGGCTCATCCGATATGTGATTTAGTATACCGGACTCGATTAATTTTAAAATCTCCAACACAAATTTCAATGAACCCATTAAGGACGAGGAAGCCCGATTTTTGTTGTTGTCAATTTTGAAGTCTTATAATTAAAAAATAATATTTATTCTAGACAATTAAATTGCGCGGTTTATGTCATTAAACATGAAAATTTTGAGAGAAAAATTTGTTGGAGCATTGAAATCACGATAAAACTTCACACTTTCTATACATCGGTGTATAAAAATCGTGTAGTTTTAAAAAATACAATAATGTAAAGAACATATTTCATCAATGAATTTTTTATATTCATGAAAATATTTTTTTTAACATGAAAAAATTATTAGGATTAAGTCCGAACAAAAACGAAATTAATAAATGTATAACGATAACGTAACATTTATGAAACAAGTAACAATTACATAAATGTTACGACCGTTACTTTTTATCTTCGCTCGGTTTTCACAAAATTTTTAATCCACGCTCAAAACCATAACATTCAGTTTTAACAAAGAAATTCAACACCTTTCACTTCAAATTGTTTAAAGAGAATATCGCGCTATCTCGCTTTAATGCTCGGGTTGCGCTACTTCAGTTTTAGAGTGCTGGATGCGCGTTTAATAACCGGTTTATCATAGATGCAGAATAGTTCAATATTATTATTTAATTTCGATGTAAATCATTCCTCTTACAACGTGGATGTAAATCTTACAGGACGAAGTTATACTTAAAAAATATCATAATTTTGTAAACAGTATATACTTCAGATCTTTATCAACATCAAAACAGAACAATAGTTTCATAAATAATGAATATTCTTAATGTATAATTAATAATCATTAATTAATATTAATGAAGGAAATTGAAACGCCAGGAATCGTAAATATTGAATTTCTCGAAAAATATTCATTTTTACACAAAATCTCTAGTTAATCAAATTCATAAAATTCGATCAAAGTTGTTATTTAAGAATAATATTGATATAGCGGTATTGTTTTGTCAATGATTACAAACATCGTATGAACAATCGAAATAATAACCTAACCGTGTAAAACGTAAACAAATTATCAATCGCTATAAATAAACAGCGAAAGTCAGTAATAACAGCTCATCACTATTGCAAATTGGCACACCTCCCCTCCCCCTTCCCAGTAGAATATACAATATCAACTTAAGTGAACTGCGAAAACAAAACTCACCCGAAAATTGTAAACGGTTGAAATAAGAACAAAGGAAAACAAAGTTTGATAATTGTTTTCAAATATTGACAAAAATAAAACAAATAGAAATATATTAACGAAGATAAATATAGAAAGTGATCTAGACGTTGATCGAATAGATGGAGTTTAAAAAATTCTCCTTTCGATCCATCATTTTAGTTTTGAAATAAAAATCACTTCCTATTTCAGAACTCGCGTCTATTCCAATTTTTTTATATAATATTTTGACGCTTCAAAGTCTTCTCGATAATACATCTTTTTTTATACACACTGATTTTTTTATGTATTTTTTATTTTTATTTTTATTAATATTTTAATTTGCATTTTTATTTTGATATTGTATTTTTTTGTTTTCGTCAAAGTTAATTATTCGGCAGCACTATTGGTATAATTTTTGTCTACTAATTTATTAAATATTTACTGCTATATGATTTTCAATTTTTTTAAGGGAAGAAGCTAAAACGGCTCGGTCGATATGGCTCGGTCGATATAGTCAATTCCTAACCTAAAATATTCAATTGAAACAGAAACAAGATATATTTTCAAGTCAAAATCTATTTTATGGTTCTTTTACGTTTTTTTTTTTTTTTTTTTTTTTTTTGTGAATGTATATATCAAATTAGAGTAAAATCAGT
>JAPYZR010001287.1:0-50033 GCA_030522945.1 Trichopria nigra | reverse complement strand
GGACTCATCAATACAACAGTCCTTTTCAGGACTATTAACGACTCATCAATAAAACAGTCCTTCTCAGGACTATTAAAAGGAACACTTATTCGTTTTTTCTTACTCGGTCCTTCCTCTCCCCTAAATCCTTTTATAACAAACCAAGTAAAACATTCTTCGTGCAGTTTGTGACTGGATTTTATTTTTTCTTTGTAATATGGGCATACTTATTGTAAAGATTTATAAAATATATTTATTGCAGTCTTTTATATTGACATTTGCTCATCTGGAGACCAATAAACATATATGAAAGATATAATGAGAAATATTCATATAATAGAAGAATTACGGACCTACATAAAAGGATTAATTTTACAGCTTTTCAATGCGAACATGAATTGGTCCATCTGGAACTGCAATAAGAGCTGCAGGATCAATTTTTAGGCGGTCTGGCGTCTGTGTACATTTAACGAATTGAAACTTCCGCAAGGAATTTATTACCGCAATTTTAGTCTGCATCAATGCGAATCTCAAACCTAAAAATACAAAACTTTATCAAATATGTTATATACCAATTAATAAAGTTATATACCAATTAATATATTTAGAAAACTAGAAAACTAAATTGTATGTCAATATTTTCATATTCTTGACATATATATATATATACACATGTATTAATTTATAATCTTCAGTATCGTTAAAATTATAGTGATAACGTCGTACTCAGAATGCCATGATTAATAACTTGAATATATGTAATTCAATTTTTAAAGGAAATTTAGCATTTTTACTGATGGGCAATATTTAAATAAATTAAATTTTAATCAAAAACATTAAATGTTTGAGTGACGTTAAAAATGACAGGCCTATTCCAGACTGTTCTAAAATACTTTTCACCGTGAACGGGGGATGATATGCGGAGTTCACATTTAATCTTATTCGCAAAGAAACTGTACTAAACTGACTTATTATGTATCTCCAGTCATGTTTTTTTTTTTTTTTTTTTTTTTTATTTATTATATCGCAGGGATATACATATAATAATGTAGGATTTCGATTCAACGTCCTTTCGGCGAGTGTCTTTCTCGAGACGCTGGTCGAGCAAATTCACAACAAACCATTGTTGCCATAGTTTCGGAGAATAAAATAAAATAAAGCGCCTCAGTTTTGAGGAAAACAAAATAAATGCCTACAATAAGTTTATAATCTTCATGAGTTCCATGAATACATGAATACAACGAATACATTTTCCACTACTATATTAATTTTTATATATATAAGTACAAGTGGTACTGTTAAGGCATTCATTCGCCAAGTTTCAAACATAGAATTATAATTGAAAAAATTTTTTGCTACAGTTTTAAATTTTCAAGTTAATAAACAATAGTCAAAGACTTTCATTTCGTTATTAAAATTTCAAATCTCAAATAAGTATAACGAAATATTTTTTTCATATATCTATACAACTCCTTAAAAACAACAATACTATACACTTAATCGGAGAGTATATGTATAGTTATTTGTTTATGGTTGTTTCAGGGTGAATTCGAAATTAATGCAAGATTTGTGCTTTTGATCAATTTTGTCAATAATTTGATGTTACCAATACATATACGTGGACCTTCGCCAAACGGCAAATAAGTGTAAGGGTGCCGTTTTGCACAATTTTCTGCGGTGAATCTGTCAGGATCAAATCGATCAGGGTCAGGATATATATCAGGATCTCTATGAATTCCCTGAACCGGAATAAAAATATCTATCCCTTTTTCAATACGAAATCCGGATGGCAAAACAGTTTCCTTCGTGCAGATCCTGTTCAAACCGCCGACTGCTGGATATTTTCTCATACTCTCTGTACAAATAAAAATGAACTTCAAATTGTATTATTAAAAAAATACCATTATTTTATTAATCGTTATATTAATAATATAATACACTGTTTAATGAAATAGATGGATTACCTTGCAAAACTTTATGTAAGTAAGGCATGTCTTTGATACTGTCGTAAGTCACTTCACCTCCGTGTTTATCTAGACTGGCATTGATATCTGATCGACACAGATCCTGGATCTCTTGATTAAGAACCAACTCATAAATGCAGTGCGCTACAAGTGTTGCAGATGTCTCAAATCCCGCAATGAAAAATACATAAGCCTGTGATGCTGCTTCAGTTACTGACATTTTCCCTTCCGTACTTTCTATATTTAAAACAGAATGTACAAAAGTTAAACATATGTAAACTAGAATAAATTCTGTTAATTACAACCTTTAGTTACGCAGTGATGGTAAAAGTTCCGGAACGGTATTTTGAATAATATGAAATAAAGATTTGAAGACGAGAAGGCGAAAATCTTGAACGCTATAGATGAAGGTCGAGCAATGACATATTTTAATTTTACATTGAATAGAATGATTTGTGATGAGAATAATAAAAATAATAAAAAGTTTATTAGGAGTTTTTTACAGGACGACATTATAAGCTGATATAAATCCTCAGTGGACGAGATGCACCTACCCAATGTCATAGGAAATTATTCATATTTGGCCGGAACAATAGAGTACAATATTGTTGCTTTTTTTTGAGCGCAGATGTGCAGAGAATAACATTTAATAATCTATACTCATTTTCGTTAATGAATAGTAAATATTCATAAAATCATCATAATCAATTAATATAGCAATTTGAAGATGCTTCGTATTAGCAGAATAAGGTTATATATGTACATATTTATATATTCATTTTATCTACATAGATAAGACTTTTTGTATTATAAGTCAATATTTTTGTATTATAAGAGTTTGAAAACGAGCCTTCAGATTTTTAACCTTTTTCTTTACATGCGTGGTATAATTGTTTTATACAAGCTAAATTTATTAATTCATTGAGTTTGTTCGGAATAATATTAAGCCAGAAAATAATATATATTAACCATTATTCTGCAAAAAGAGGAATAATTTTATAAATATATTCTCATATTCGAAGATAAATTCATTTAATTTAGTTCAATCGAAATAAATGATAAACATTTTTTCAAATGCCCCATGCGTTGTGTCAGAGACTTAAAAGGATACATTTGCTTCCTACAATATAGAATGTGGATTCATATCTGCATAATTTTACCAGAAATATGAGGCACGAGATCGTCGTCCTCGTCTCCATCTTTGTCGACATCACCATTGTTTATCAGCTGAATAAGAAGATCCATAAAGTCCTGACTGATGACATTGTTTCTTCTCCGATATTCAACAGTACCCTCAAAGACGCGTAAGAAAAATTGCTCGACAGCTTTGGGGGTGAATGGAATCTTTAATATTTCGAGGACCTTTGGAGCGAATACAACGCACGCATTGCGAATGGGCTTTTGTTCGAATACTCGTCTTCCAAAGTACCGAAATTCGTTCTCGGGATTCTCTAAACTGTTGCATTCTACTCCCATGACCGTTGTGACAATGACGTCTGTTGTGTATCTGTTAATAATATTTTTGTGATAATTTTGTCAATAATTACCATTGGATATTACAAATAAATTAGAATACAAAAGTGATTGTAATTTAATTTTTGAATATTTCGTAATACTTATATGTGTGCTGAGTATATAGATAATTTGCATTGAATAATCTTATACAAGGCAATTATGAATTTATGACAAATATAGTCATTGAATATACTCTAATGACACAATTTATGATAGTTCTGATTGTGTTTATACGAATCAATTAAAATAACTAATTAGTTAATTAGTCATAATTACAATTTCAAATGTAACTAGGGGCTTCGACCCTGCAGCCTTCGGCCGCCAACCCCACCGATGGCTCCGCCCCCTGGACCCCTGGCACGCTATCGCGAGTAGCTCGCTTTGCTCGCAAGATTGACCGTGTTTGGCCCTTCGGGCCTCATTGACTAAACATACTTCGCGACTGCGAGGCCTTCGGCCGCACCCGCTCAGAGTGCCATAGGTTTAAGAATTTGATATACCAATTCACATTTGCTCTATTCACATCCTCTATTTCCATATAGATTAATGTGCTTCTTTTTATATGTTTGTGTTATAAAATTGAAAATGAACATTTTCAAAACTTCTCCCTTCACCGTAGGTTGGACAAAATATTGCCTAAAAACTTGCGAAAATGTTTTTTGGTCATCCCCCCTCTATTTTAGTATGGATAAATCACAAAAATCTAATCAGATCTAAGATCAGCCAAAGCATAAATTTGAAAAAAAATTGGTTTGGACCGTCCCCCCACCATTTTCGCATGGATATATCCCAAAATCTAATCAGTTCTAAGTTGGCCCAAAATACAACTTTTCACCAAACACATTTTTGATCAAGGGTTACGTAGACGTAACAATATAAGATTATTCACTTTACAAAATATTTGTTCAATAGTATACTCACGAATTGAAAATAGTCTAAAAATAAGTTATTCTTATTGCTTTATTCATCAAAATAAATATTTGAAAATCAAGTTCTATAAATGACAAAAGTTTTATTTACATATAACTGGTGGTTATAAAGTAACTTTATGGTTTTAAAATTCGAGAACTTTCGTAACTATATCCGATATTCATGAAATTTTTAACCGATATCCCTCTAGTCATGGCATTTTTATTAGAATGTTTTCAGATTTTGTGGAATACTTTGAAGAAAAGGCTTTCAATCATTTAAAATTTTATCTCATTATTCGATCTGGAGTTTTTCTCTTGCACGTATAGCTATACCGATTTACTGAGCCAGTAGTGTTCCTAACAGCACCGAACCTTATAGTAAGGTTAAGTGATGTTGCTATAAGATTGACAACCTTTTTTCAACATTCTATACTTAACCTTTTGTCATAAGGTTCGGTGCTGTTAGGGGTTTCATTTCCGTTTGCCATTTTTTGTTTTTTTTTGCCGTTGAGGTTTCTGGGCTCTTTCGCTGTCCTCTTTCGCTGTCTCTTATTGCTCTACACCGTATTCCTGGTTGGATGCTCGATATTTTTTAATCTTAATGGCGTCACGATTACTTTATCGCTGACGGTCATGAGGGTCGTTTTTCGGTGGTTTGATATTGGTCAAGAAGTTTTGTTAGTATTTAAATTATTATTAATTTTCGCAAAGACATACTCGATCGGGGCGCAAAACTTTGGCATTAAATATAAATTCTACAAATTATTTATTCAAATCGATTAATTGATTATTTATAAGTTTATAATTTAAAAAAGTAATAAAATATAAAGAAAAATGACTATATTTTTATGGGTATTGAGACATTTTTAATTTAGACCTAAATTAAAAATTATTAAAATCATCCTATCCGTTGTTTTTAATTGTCCAGCATAATTAATCTTGAACTATAATTGAATTTATTTGGAAGTTTTATACTTTCAATAAACCGTAAAACGCATATAATCATGTATCTGTAAAATGTAGATGATTATAAATATAAAATCGTGCTTGAAATCATTGTTTGCATTCCAAATATAGAGACCCGCGATGGTCGCTAGCTAAAAACATTGAATTCATACTATAGTTTTCACGTAGGGTCTATATTTAAGGCTGGAACACTAGCGTTTCAATTTGACTCTATAATTTTACACGTATAAAAGTTCATATAATATCAATAACTTCATTAATTATTGATATGTTTAATATAGATGATTTTCACATTTTGTTATATCCGTGAGTTTTTTTTTTTATCAAATTACAATAATTATAGTGTATAATACCTTGCCTCGCAAACATGTCACGTAGTTCAACTTCCTTTCCGATATTCCTTTCAAAAACTTTTGACAACTCGACACCGTGATTTTTAACAATGTGAAACATACGTTTCATTTTACCAGATGAAAATGCCGGTGTTAGTTTAATTCGGAGATTCCTCCATTTTGAGCCTGGTAACATAAACAAATGCGCACCGAGCGGATCAATTTTTTCATTACAAAAAATGCCACGATCGTGAAAGTTTGAAAATTCCTTGGTTAGTACAATACGAATTAGTTCGGGGTTGGCAATGACCAGGCTTGGTTTGTGAAATGTGTACATGCCAAATAAACCTAGGTTTTTGTATTTGTGATATGCTTCTTCATAAATGTCACCTGTAAATTTGCAAAAATAATCACTACATTACGATTCTCATTTTTTTATAATATATAATACAGAACTTGGAATGTCCTTAGGAAATAAAAGAAAATTTAAAAATCGAGCATCAATAATGTTTAGTTTTTACACTAATTGATGTTATTGTACGACCTTTAATGATACCCGATTTCGTAATATTTAAGATTAATTCCTATTGTTATATGTATTGACAGAAGCAGGATTGTTTCACATACCCGCAGTTATAGAAGAGAAAAAGTTTGACAGAATGAAAGTATTCGCTGATGCGTTGATTTTTGAGCTTTTTGTTATTTACTTATATTTAGAGGCTATTTTTGAGTTCATAAAATATAAGTTCTGAACTCTAAAGAACTTTAAAGAGTTCTGTACATTCAACTTTTTATCTCGCTCATTGGATATAATATACAATAATCTTACACGTATATTTTGTAATCATTTTATGAAGAACTAAGAACGTTTGCCTTGGCGGCTATAGCGAAATGCCTACATAGTCTAATAAATATACGCGTTTTCATTGTTGTGTTTTAAAAGTCACTTGTATCGAGTTGTTTTTCACGAATCTCGGATCTCTTCTCGTCGGACGATGTATACAGGCCATTCTAACTTTTGTATGGGAATTTTGTATGCGAATGTTTTTATTACTAATATCTACGTCATCTTAAAACAAATAATCCATATGCAGTCTTAAAAGGAAATTATCAATATTATCATGTGTATATGCATGTGATTGAAGTTCTATTGAAATAAATTTCTTGATCTTTTATTTTTTTATGAAGTATATTTCAACAATGAAACAAAAATACCGACTATGTCTGTAGATTCTATCGAAGCATTTTCCAATATAAATGTAAAATACTATAAATAAACAAGTTTACAATGAAAATTACATATTCTAAAAGTTCTGAATTGCTTCTTTGAAGAAGGAGGAAACCAGTAAAATATACGAATGTTGAATTTTTTCTTTCAAATGGTTTATTCCATTCTTATATTTTTAAAGCATAAAATTTTTAAATAAAACAAGCAATCATACATTGGGAATAAGAGGAAACGTCATGTATTAATTCCATTATTTAACAATATATATATATATATATATATATATATATATATATATCAACTATTATAATGTTTATTTTGATTCACCTAGATATTTCTGTCTTGCAACAGTTGCAAAAATGTTTCCAATTGGAAAAGTAGGTTGGATGTAAAATAATCCCTTTCTACGCCAATAACTGTACAGCACAAGTTTAAAGTATACGTAAACACTGAATACGATAAGAATTAATCCGCTGAACAATTTTGGGCTCCATATTAGGTATTCTGATAACGATATTATTTCCAACATTTTCAAAAGTATTTAAGAAAATAATAATTGTAATAAAAATAGAAGTACGAGATTATAATTCGATATTTAGTATAATTCCGTAAAGTGCAACTGAATATGTTATGGATTCATAAAAACATATGGCGTTACTTTAAAAAATTAAACAATATGCATATATACACGTTCGTTCGCCCACTGAAATGGTCAGGAGCTCTGTCATGTTATTACTATCTTCCCGCATAACGAGCTGCAATCAACTTCGTAACCCCTCTATTGGGTTCCATTGATATCATAATCAGCGCACAACACAAAGTACTTCGCACTAAATAAGCGATATTAGGTCCAAATATTTATCTTACATACAAAAAATCTACCTTAAATCAAATAACAGCCTTAAATTAATAATCGCACTTGACTTAAATATATATATTTCTTTAAGTATACATCATCATGGTAAAGGTAGCCATCTTTACGATACTCTGTCATTAAGATTAAATAATTAGTTGAAAGATTCTCTTTATGATAGTAAAAGAGAGATCTGTTAGAAATTACAATAGTTTCTGCTACTTCTTAAATAGTTAGGACAAATTAAAACGTTATATAATTTAAACTACAATAGTTTGTAATGTGTACTTTTGCACAATTGAATATTTAATTCCAAATGCAGCACTTTAATTGTATATTTTATATTTATTATTAGAAAAATGTTCTTGTTATTGTGGTTTTCAATTTTTTCTGTGATATTTATACAAATGACAATGAGACCGCATATAAATTTATATATCATATTCAAGGATGTGTCGAAAATCATCCTGGAGCCACCTACAACAATGAATTTAAAAAAATTAATACCGTTGCATATTTAATGATAAATTAAACTTATTTGTGTTCTTTTACTCATTGTAAAGATTGAACACGAATAAATATTGGACAATCTGGAACAGCAACGAGAGCACCGGGATCGATCTTCAGTTTCTTTGGAGTTCGAGGGGTTGTAAGGAATCGATACTTCATGAGAGAGTAAACAACGGCAATTTTAGTTTGCATCAGACCGAACCTCAGTGCTAAAAAAGAAATTCCTGTTATATAGGTGTGAACGATTTTCTGATATTGTAATTAAAATCTTGTTTTACTTTCGGATAAAATATTGAAATTAACAGTGAACTTTTATAGGAATTACGTAAAAGGAGCAAATGTAAAAAATGTCTACTACCCAAGCAGCAAATCAGGTCGAAATTACCTCTTTTCGACCTTTCATTAATTGATGGAAGGTCGAAAAGAGGTAATTTCGACCTGATTTGCTGCTTGGGTAATAAAATATCTTTAAAAAAATACTCACCTATGCATATTCTTGGACCTTCGCCAAAGGGCAAATATGTATAAGGATGTCTTTTAGCAATCTCTTCGGGCGTAAACCTTTCAGGATCGAAAATTTCTGGTCGAGGATAATAATCTGGATCTGAATGTAATCCGCCTACGGGAATCACTATATCCATCCCTTTATCCACGCGTAATCCAGTCGGTAAAACAATTGGCTTCGTGCATACGCGAATCAAACCACCTAATGCTGGATACTTTCTCATACCCTCTACAATGTTTTAAAAATATTAGCGTTGTTATTATAAATAGACAACTTTTAATAATGATCGAGTGACTAATAATATTTTAGAAATTATTGCGAATTATTGCATAAAGAATATTGCAAAAACATCACAGTGCTACACAGTAAGATAACATTAGGAACTTTGACTCACCATGAATAACTTTGTGAAGATACGGCATGTCATTTAAACTTTCGTAAGTCAATTTGCCTCCATGTCTTGCAAATCCTTCTTTAATATCTTGTCGACATTTATTTTGAATTTCTTCATTTAGGGCCATTTCGTATATACAATGAGCAGCCAATGAAGATGACGTTTCAAAACCCGCGATAAAGAATATGAAAGCTTGAGCAGCTGCTTCCAAGGACGAAATTTTACCACTTGAGTCCTCTGTAAAAAGTACATTTTACTGTTAGAAGTCAGTTAATTTACAAACAAAGCTTAAATTCGATGTCCAAATAATATCACAATAGACAGCAGGCAAAAAATAAACGGTGGAAACCATACCAAAACGTAGGTGAAAGTTTACATTTTCGACTCTATCTATACTTGGAGACACAGGTCACTGATTTCATATATATGGGATTTTTGATCTAGGGTGAGGTTGTTTTATTTGATCTAGGAACAAAATCAAAACTACGCAATTTCGAACCAAAGAAAGAAAGAAATTCAAACGAAAACGTAATTCAAATTTTATTTTTTATTATGTAAAAACGATTTATGAATATATACATCTTTTAATATGCTGTAATATTACATAATTTGAATAATTATATGTACTTTTGCACTGTGTAGGATTAATTATTCGCAATTGTATAAATTGAAATGTTTTGCTATGTTCACTTTAGTTTTGTTTTTGCTTCTAGTTCAAATCTTTTCGCCAGTCGGTACTTCTGACTGAGCTTCTAACATCTTTAATCAGATTGATTCGGTTGATAATAATTCAAGTAATAGAGAAAGTGACATGCCAAGTGTCTTCCAAGTAAATTCCAAGTAATTCATCACATTTACATGTGTTGTTAATCGGTTTCCTGGATTTGGAGCAATATCGACAATTGAAATTGAATGATATATGTAATGACCGAGTAATACAATTATATTTTAATTATCAAGATTTTCTATTAATCAATGTATTTAATAATCAATCTTATTATGTTCAAATCAATCTTATTATGTTGAGTATTTTTACCGATTTTTCATTTGTGTATAGTTTTATATTATTATGTTTTCTTCATATGTCTATACACTTTAATTTTCAGCTTATTCATATTAATCTTCATACTACATGTATGCAAAAATAAAAACGCGTAAATAGAAAATGATTAAGAACTGAAGTATGCATAGTCGATTAATTTTTTCTTTGCCAATAAAAATTGATGAGTATGCAATTCGTTAATACTATGTAAATAACATTTGTATTGCCGAGTAAATAAATATAGTATATATAGTGCATGTTGTATAAAGTATAGCGCAGTTTAATTAATTTCCCAACTTACAGGCGTGAAGTTAATTTGTAATGGGTCCGAAAATCGAAAATGGAATTTTTACGATTTATGACTTTTTTAAATTTTTAATCATCTAAGAGATTTTTGGAGACATGTTGGCATGATTTATGCAATAAAAAAATTGGTCAACGATTTCTCTTGATCGGCTGATTTCATTAAGGTCATCGACCTTTCAGTCGATGCGTCTTGGCCTAAATTATAGCTGATTGAAAAACTAACTTTTATCAAGGAAGTGCAACCGAAACGGGGCGTTGTTCGTAAAAAGTATGGAAAATTTTTATAAACAAGGAAAGTATGGAGTAAAACATTTCTCGTTACGAGATCCCTGATTTTTTTTAATAGGATGTTAATCAATTAATTAATTAATTAGTTTATTGAAAATTTCAAATAAAAGGATTTGGTCGGGAAGTTATCGGTTTGACCATAGACAGATGACACCAATGTGAACTATGCTCATGTGTAAATTGAAGCTCATCGCTAGTTAAGCATTTGTTATCGTGCGAGAACTATCGTCCCCTTATTTTTTCAATCCTTGTTGGTATTAAAAATGATATAGAACAATTAAGAATTTCAGTTTTGACTTGTTTGACCGGATAAATATACGATAGAGATTGAAAATAAAAATAACAAGCTATCACGACTGGAAGTTTGTGTAGCTCAATTTTGTGAGTGTAATATTTCATGAACGATACATATAACTTCACCAGAAATGTGAGGAACTGCATCATTATCTTCGTCATCACCGTCGACGTCACCCTTGTTCATCAGTTGCATTAGTAAATCCATGAAATCGTTGCAGGAGACATTATTTTTCTTTCTGTAGCTGACCGACTCTTCAAAAGCTTTAAGGAAAAATGTTTGGACTGACTTCGGAGTGAAGGGAATTTTGAATGTGTTCAAAATTCCTGGTGCAAAGACGAGACATGCATTTCGAATTGGTCTAGATTTAAATACTTGTCGACCAAAATTTCTAAATTCAGAGTTGGGATCTGCTAAACTGTTGCAATCAATTCCCATCGCTGTTGAGACAATTACATCCGTAGTGTACCTATTCAATACAAAATATTTCATCACTTAATTACATATTAGATAATTTTTAAAAATGAATTTAAAGATACGAGGATTTAGTTGATGCAACTTTTACAGATGCAATTTAATTTTTGTTTGTTTTTTTTTTCAGTTATCAAATACATCTAAATCCAATGAATATGGAGTAAATCTACCTATATACTATATAGTATTCTTCACGAATATGCGATGGAATAAATTTTAATGGAATCTATAAATTCGCAACAATATGAAATATTTAATACTAAAGTAATATCTTGCGTGTACTTGCCTTGCAAAGACTTCGCGCAAATCAAGTTCACCGTTAAGGTTCCTCTCAAAAAAAGTGGACAATTCGATGCCACGCTTGTTGACCACATCGAACATTCTTTTCATTTTGCCAGATGTGAATGTTTGCGTCAATTTTGCACGTAAATTCTTCCATTTTGGACCAGGTAACATAAATAGATTATCTGAAAGTGGATCTACTTGCGGATTACAGTACATTCCGCGATCGTGGAAGCTTGGGAATTCTTTGGTCATCACAAATCGAATTAAATCAGGGTCGGCGATTACGAGGCTTGGCTTATAAAATGTGTACATGCCGAATATTCCCAATTTTTTATATTTATGATATTGGTCAGCATAGATGTCGCCTATAATATTGTGTAAAAAGTTTGTTACAAAATGAAGAATTGGCGTGACACTGATCGTCAATGAATTTTTAACAGGAAATTAAAATTTGTCGTCCCGTCATGGGTTTCACAAAGAATTAACCTCAGTCATGCCAAAAACTTGTTGTTTGACAAAGAGTGATACATTATAGGTTACGATTGAACAAAGGGCGAGTATCGCTTGTTGATGGTGTGCACAATGCAAATGCAACATAAATTGCATTTCAATTTAAAAATATTATTTGTACATTTTTTAATAACAAATATTTTAAAGTAGATGAATACGAGTTGTTTCATTAAAATAAATGTATATCTTCTAAAGTAACATCACTGAATAAATAAATAAACAATAATACTCTACTAAATTCATGATTATTAATCTTAGTCCTCTTTATAAGTTCTTAAATTTTTTAAACTAAAAGTCGCTTCATTGGAGTAGAAGTGGAATGTCACTTTTACAAATAATGACAACTTATTATTTAACAGTAATATTGTGTTTGAAGGAAATCTCACTATGAACAAAAAGACAATTTCACTTTGAAGCGTGAAAATTCCATTCTAATGAAGTAAGAAATCTTAGTTCTACAGAGAAATAATTCCCACTGTAAAATCGCAAAAGAATTCAGTTTCCATAAGTAACCAAACGGCCTAAAGTAATTAAAAAAACTAGCATAGCTCTTCAACAGGTTGCTTCAATCATTAAACAACATATAAAATGCAAGTACTTAGCCTAAATCAGGTTGTAAGTATTTATTTTTTAAGTAATAAATGCATCAAGAGGTTAATCTTATCTCAGACTGTAAGATTTAAAGTGAATTTTTTGAAGGGATTAATTTGTTTGAGGAGGAATGCAACAACCCCATAAACTAAGTGAAAATCAGGTTTTTTATTTAAAAAAGACGAAGCACCAAATTTTTATCACGTTGAATATATAAGAAATTCTCTTTTATTGTAAAACGTAGTAAACGAACGAAGTTCAGAAACTGAATTGAATAGAATTAAAACCGATAGAGAGAAGTTGTGGTTGCCTGATGTAATCCGCCAAAATGTTCTCAATCGGTTTTAATTATATTCTATTCAATTTTTGGAACTACAATTCCTTGTCATTTACTGGCAATGTAAAATATTTATTCACTATTTGCCTTTTTCGAAAACTTTGGAAATGGCACAGAGATGAATTATGTCTAGTGCCGCTATATATCCCATTAACGCCCACGGGGACACTTTTTTCACCACTTCTTCCGAGGTCTCTAGATGAAATAAATTTGGGCCTCAAAATTTTTTGAACACATGAAAGTGATAGATTTTTTATCGATCATTCCAATGGTGACATCCAAAATTAGAAAAAAAAACAAATTGTTACTTAAAAATGAGTTTAAGTGTAAAAAATACCTAAAAAAATTTTTTATTTTTTCATTTAATCGGATTTTGGACGAACTGCCCTTTATAGAATCATCTTGAAACCAATTTAGATGGTGGAGGGAATGTCCGAACTTTAGAAAACTGTATTTGAAAAGTTAATTTTGTCACCTGAATGATCCAAAATGGCGTCCGAAACGAGAATGTTCGCTCATTATATGAGCTGAGATTTTTTTAAAGATTATTTTCCTCAAAAATTATCAACTATTTCCTTAAAAACTATCAGTTATTAAAAAATTCGAGAATTAAAATTTTCAAAATCTTCAAAAATTCTGCAAAAATTCTATTGCATTCTTTGATGAATTCTAAGCCCTTTTTGCAATTAAAATATTCTTCGAAAAGCTTATAGTTTTTTTAGTTAAAGCGTCCTAAACATAATGAGCGAAAATTCTCGTTTCGGTCGTCATTTTGGATCATTCAGGTGACAAAATTAACTTTTCAAATACAGTTTTCTGAAGTTCAGACATTCTCTCCACCATCTAAATTGGTTTCAAGATGATTCCATAAAGGACAGTTCGTACAAAATCCGATTAAAAGAAAAAAATATTTTTTTTTAGGTATTTTTTGCACTTAAACTCATTTTTGAGTAACAATTTGTTTTTTTTTCTAATTTTGGATGTCACCATTGGAAAGATCGATAAAAAATCCATCAGTTTCATGTGTTCAAAAAATTTTGAGGCCCAAATTTATTTCATCTAGACCTCGGAAGAAGTGGTGAAAAAAGTGTCCCCGTGGGCGTTAATGGGATATATACATATAGCCGTATGTTAACTTAAGTTTCAAAATACTTTACAAATGTGACGTATAAAATACTTAATTCTTGTTTAGAAAAAAAAAAAAAAAAAAAAAAAAAAAAAAAATAGTAATATGTTTGCAAGCCATGATTATAATGAAAGTTAAATAAATTTAATTAATTGACCGTATTGGAATGTTGTTAATTTCAAGTTTTCTCTGGCAAATTATCCGCTAATCACCAATAAGAGGTTATCGATTAGATTATCAATAAAAAAAATGCATGCAGACACTGTACGTATATAGAAATAGAATTTCTATAAAGTTGATTTTAGGACTGCATTTATAGTGTATACGTAGTAATGTTTACGCTGTCACATTTATTTTTAGAAATATTTTTATCATATTATTTATGTATATTATAATATATCTTAAATAAAAATGCATTTTACTTTTGATAATTTGAGCTGAATTAAAATTTTCATCACTTTAATTAATTATTGTTAAGTATTATTTTACCATCTTCTGAAGTAAAGTTATGATGTATATTTTAATGAGATTTTAATGATTATAAATAAAGTAACGATGTTTATTTTAATGAGAAAATATGAAAAAGCTGAATTCATGCTTGGTTTTATGATTTTGGAATATATTCAATATCTTTGCGGAATCATCGGTAAAAAAAGGAATCACGCAAAATGAATGAAAATCGAATATATATATATATATTGATATATGTCTAGTTACCGAGATATTTTTGTTTAGAAACTGCTGGAAATAGATTTCCAAATGGCACAGTTGGCTCCACATATGGCACTCCTCTTTTATCCCAATATGCGTATAAAACATATTTAAAATATATGTACACACTGCATATAATTACACCAAATATAGCGATTAAAACCATTTTTATTAGTTTATAGGTTATTCACTATTTGAATATAATAGCACTATAATTTTTAAGAAAAATCAACCACATTAATACCGCTTTTAAAAGAAAACTTAAAAGAAAACTATCCTATTTGAATGACACCATGAGTGCAGCAACGGATCTTGAACGACTACTGCGTTTGTTTGGAAGATGCTACTCAGTTTTAATGATTTGAAACGTTGAATTGATGATTTTAAATAAAATTACGTAAGGCTCTAAAGGCTATTGCTGTGCCATTTTTACAAGTATACGTTTATCGCCGATACAATACTAAACTGCAGCGACGTTAAACGTTTCTTCTTTTGAATCTACTTTTTCATTATTTCTTTCCATGTTACTCGACTATAAATGTTTGCACGTGTCATTTATGGAAATAATACGTACGGTTGTACAACTTGTCAGAATCATATACTCACTTACAAAGTATACATTTATTCATTGCCAATCATTTTTATAAACCTTTGTAATAATTTTCAGAAATTTGCAAATGTAGATTTTCCCAGATTTTTCCAAAATATGTAATTGTAACCTTAGTTGGAATTTGGTAAATTTTAAACTTGAAGTACAAAAAAAGTTTAGTACGATTAAATATAAAAGTAAAACCAATACGAATCTAGTTTTTTTTTCCATCCAGTTTTTCCAGTTGCTACTTTTTTCTATTTTGAGTTATTAAAGCGAGAAAACGGACATTTTGTTTTTCGAATGATTAAATCTAATACTTTGAAACGTTTCCATACCGCAAATAATAATTATATAACTGACAATATATACTTAGCAAAACCAACCCATCGATGGTCGAACCATATATATGGTCGAAACGTTGGGCTTTGAATAAAAGTGATTGATATTTATGTCAAGATCTTTTTTTTGTTGTTGAACTGTAATGGCCATGGTGATATTCCAAATAAATAATTTAGAACGGTTCATATAATAAAGAAAAATTGTTTAATTATTTTTTTATTATGTGTTATTTTTTTTATTATATATTATTACTTCTATTAAAAGGGTACTCCCTTCTAGTTTTCACTAATAATTTTTGCGGAAAATTTAGTTCCCTACTCTCTAAATTTGAATCAGCGAAAGTCACTGCCAATCAGCGAATATACACTGATCAGTCCAAACCCTACCATCTCGTAGGGTTTGGACTGCAAATCAGCGGATTTTCGCTGATTCAACTTTAGAGAGTAACAGCACCGAACCTTATGACAAGGTTAAGTAATGTTGCTATAAGGTTGTCAATCTTACAGCAACATTACTTAACCTTGCTATAAGGTTTGGTGCTATTAGTGTTGAATGTTTTATTACGATTTACTAAATCTTTTATGTTTGATTCAAAGTTTTACAGTTTTGCTCTATAATATATATTATATATACTATTACACACTCGGGATGTCTATTTTGTTGGTCATTTTTTTTTCCTAACCTAATTTAATGATGCAATTATATTCCAACTTTTGGATCCCGGAACCCCTTACGACTTTTCAATCAATTGAACATCTGCCGTATGTTGTTCGATATGTATATCGGTCTTTTCACATTATACGTAATGAAATAAAAAATTTCGAAATTTAGTTTAACAACACGGTCAAAGCGTTACTCTTGGAAACTCTTCAATGTTCTTTAATACCTTTAACCCTCTAAGCCAATAATCAATTTACTATTTAGATATTTCTTCCAAAAATTCATGAACAATTTTTTGCGAATAAATTAAAAATTAAAAAAAAAAAACGACAATCAATTTATTTTCATTTTGCGATCATTCGCTTCATTTTGTGATCTTCTCAATAAATGGTTTAAGGTGGTTCTTACGAAAACTCGTTTATTCAAGATCAACATGAAATTTACAGGAAAAATGTTTGAATATACAACGCGTCTATGTGCGAAGTCTGAGAGCGGTTGACCGTGTAATTACTGAGAAAATGTTAATATAAATTATGATTTTTTACTGTGATATAGCTTATGGAGATGCAAAAAAACGTCCCTTGGAATGGCACGTTTTTTACTGAAACACTTTTATCACATTCAAGATTGGAACAAAAACTTAAAATTTAATAAAGCTGAATGGAATTCACCGTTTAGTTTCTCCATAATGGCTTCTAGAAAATCATGATTTTGAGGCAAAATTTTCACTATCTAGTCGAAATTTTGATTTTGCAAAGCGCCGCTCGCGCTTTCGTGATGTACATATACATACAAATTTTGTAAAAAATTAATTTTATTTCTTCATCTCGTGCTTGACTTATTCAGTATGGTAAGAACTACCTTTTGAAATGCGTTGAAAAATGTAATGTCATTTCAGTCATTGTTTTCTGACTTACACATTCACTATATGAATTGCATACGATTTAAATGCACGTAAGTTTCCTCATATTTTTGGTTGTTCTCTTTTATACTTTCATTCGAAATTAAAAATTTTTTTCTCAACTTTTTTCCAAAACGGTGTACATGCGGCATCTCGTCCTAATGACGAATCGACTTGACATTTTGCACACATATCCTACATAATACCCAAGCAGCAATTCAGGTCGAAATTACGTCTTTTCGACCTTCCATCAATTAATGGAAGGTCGAAAAGACGTAATTTCGACCTGAATTGCTGCTTGGGTAATATTTTGTTCAATAATTATTAATAATAATAGCATGTAATTTGCCATTGTAACGTCTGACATGAAAATTTCATTTTAATTGACCATCTCTAATCACCTCTATTTTGACATTTTGTACACGAAAAAGTTTGTACATGTTATTGAATACACCTAATGAGGATAAGGAAAAAATATCGATCATATGAATCACCCATATTTCGTTTCAATTTAAATCCTGACAAGTCCGCCTGTTTTTTTTCTCTCTATGGTAGATTAACCATTTAATCCTTTACTTTAAAATTTTCGCTTGAGATGGTTCAGCCTTTGAGCGGAAATGGGAAATGTACTTTTAAATATTTTATAATATGGCGAATACTAAATTCTTTCTTTATTCTGGTAGCAATAATGAATTTGTAATGTCGGACTTATATATAAAAGTAATTCTTATTAATATGTTTATTAAATAATACAATTTCATCTCAAATGTTAGCCAGAGAATAAGACCGAGGATAGTTAAAAAATCAAGTATCGACGTATACTACTCGCTCTTGAAATTTGTTGTTTTCGAGCTCCAAATTTAATTCATTGTAACGTAGTTATTTTCAAAGATATTTTGTTTCTTTGTCTGAAATATTTAGTTTATCTTTATCTGAAAGATCTCATGATAAATATTAGTTCCTCGATGGATCCGTCGCGAAGACCTGGAAATCACATAGTGCGGAAATATCGCGATTTTGATTTGTCACGTGACGGTGCAAAACACTGACGTATCTCTCATTTTTATTCCGTCACGATGACTCCGGAAGATGGACTTTTATCTGCGTGCTTGTAATTCGTTGTCACGTTCTTGTAAATAAGCAGAAAATAAATGCGATCATGCAAAAAACGCAGGAACAGGAAATATATATCGAATTATTTAAAGAATTTCAGCTCTACTTAATCATCATCCCACTCATTTAGAAGAAATGATGAATCTTAAGCGTAACGTGATGGCGAAGGTTTCTCAGTTATTATTTCGTCAAGATATCTGTACTATTTCAATCTATGGGCGTTTTTATATCACACTGCACCTATATTTTACTTGCGTTTGTTCATTTCCCCTTTTTTCTCGCGGGTAATTTTCGCTCGTGTAAGATCGGTCTATTATTTAAAGACATTTGTTCCAAATCTTTTCTAAAACTATACGGCTGGCCTTCCGCCACGCACGACTGCCTTACTTTCACTGGTTTCAATAAACTGGAGGCATGTCGTGAGCGCTGAATGCCCCGGCACTTTATTGAAAGTCTCGATCAAGCATGTCTGTGCTTGTGACGTAAGGATTGTCCGACACAACATCCTAGACCATATCCGATTCCTGAATACATAACAAATTGAAATGGCACCTTATACTCACTCACCCGCACACATTCGCACGTCTCGCGTTTATGTTGGCGACGTGCTCTATTTATTTAGGGGGCCTAGAAAAAATCACCGACGTATAGTTTACTACCGGTGGAGAGGAAATGAAGGAAATATTCAGGTAGAAGTTCTGTGCGTTATTTGATGTTTAATATGATTAGGATTATGTAATCAGCGGTGAATTGCAAGAAGCGATTCGGTCTCTTTTTTTTTTAGTTTTTGTATTTCGGATCACAGTAGACCGCATTTTGATTTTATTTTATTCTTCGTTACTTTCGAAGGGATCGCCAGTTGTTGACATTTCATTGAAAATTCGTTCAATGTATATATTGTGGCTTTTCGAGTGTCGTATTTTCTTTCTAAAGTAGAAACGATGTTCTGCCCATTGCGCTAGTCGAGCAATGAGGTGGAACATTATACGATACAATGTATATTGCATTATATATAAAATAAATGACGTACAATTATAATATAAAATCTTACATGTATATACAATGTGAAGTAAATTGTCTATCGATTTCGAAAAAAATAAGGTATGAAATTGACCACGCAGCTGCAACTCGAGGAATCATTCAGACCGTTTAATAGTGATATCCGTCGTATGAGTAATCTACCTCATCAGGACCACCGGCTGGCCCAGTTTGATATTGTGTACTGACTAAACTTCCGTGATTGATAAGTGGGAGCGGTTTCTGGGTCGGTTTTGGTTCCGGAAGTGCCTGAATTATGGGGGCAGTGTCTTGGGCAGCTTTGGCGGCGCTGGCTGCAGCAGCGGCAGCATTGCTTTGAGCAAGCTGCGCAGAGGCTGTTGCTTTGTTGGCAGCTGCTTGGGTCGCTGCAAAATCGATCCTTGCAGCGGCAAGTTGCTCTTCAATTGTTTGAGCTCGGGTCTTAGCCTGTCCAACCATGGCGGTTTGGGCAGCAAGCTCGGCGGCAGCTTCAGCAGCAGCCTGATTGGCGTGTTCCATGGTAGCTTGGGCGGCATTTAGTCCGGCAGTGATTACTTGAACCTACGATTTCATATTATTTATTATTACTTTATTCAAACTCGTGACTCGATCTTCGTGTAACTTCGTTCACACATATAGCAAGAAAATAATTTGGTTGGGCGCGAGAAATATGTGCCAATAATTGTACTGGTATCAGTGATTTTGATGATTACTGATAGAGGTGCTACTTTCATGTCATTCCCAATGTAGAATTCCTTGCGATGAAGCATTGGGCTTAGATGAGCATTGCAATAACAATAGTCATCAGACTTGCCAGATTTGGGATAAATCGCCCAATTTTCATATAACATGTACATCCCCACTTGGCACATATGGCAACTCAGGTAGTTATGTTTAGTGTAATAGAGCAGATGACATAAAAAAGATCAACTACAATACCTGATGCATTGCCTGACGGGCAGAGTTTTGAGCGGCAGTCGCGGCACGAGCAGCTTGGGTCAACTGCATCTTTTCACCTTCGACGGCTAATCGCGCATCACGAGCCTGTTGTTCCAGACCTGCGAGGATGATCTGTTTGCCAGCCAAGGCAGCAGCCGCGGTGGCCGCTGATTGGGCAGCAGACTGGGCCAATTGGTTTTTGGCCATGTAAGCGGCTTGATGGGCAGCAGCAGGTTGACCTACTACGGCAGTGTTAGCCTGATCGGCGGCTCCTTGAGCGATACTCACTAAAGGACCCCCAACGCTAAAACCAGTGTGTCCTTGACCTTGTCCAGAAAGGAGTCCAGGTCCATTATCTGCAACGTCATGGCTGGCGGCAGAATCAGCATCTACAAACTGGTATTGGGCGCCAATGTCTCCGCCATAATCACCGTAGTCTCCGTAATCTCCGGCGGCATACACGTTCTGTTCCGCAATTGGATAAATGCTCTTTTTACTCTTGAGCGCTGGGGCTGGAGCCTTCTTTGACAAAAATTGCACGCCCTTGGTTGTAGCCGAAAGAGCAACACTAATTAACGCGCAAAGGCATACCAGGATGATCGACGTCCTCATCGCGATACTCTTGATTTACGGTTAAACGCGAGCTGAAAGAAAAGATAGATCATGCAGTTTAGACCAAAAAAGTATAATTAAGTGAACCGGTTAAGAAAATAATAGAGTCCAGATAACCGACATGACATTTATGGTGGTAATGTGTGGTCGATAAAAAAAAAAGAAGAAAAAAACTTAAATGCCAGATTCTTCAGTTTATCTAGAGCACAGTTCAGATTCTTTGAGTTTAATGCCTTGGAAATGAGCAATCATCGCTAATTTTAATTCTAATAAGTTTCGTCCGATAAAAAGTACACTGACGTAGGCGATGCTTATCCTGGCATAAGTATGAGCACGTCCTGCCAGTGAACGGCATTTATGTCTTCGTCCTAGTATAGAGCAAACCACCCGTTTATTTCGTAATTAGTACAGTTGCAAGATTTTTAATTAATGCGCAATTATAATATTATAAATATCTAAGGTGATGGCTTTCGCAATATATATTATTTTGTATGCAATTTGCGTTTCATGACGCAGGACTCTTATTCATATATACAGTTGTACAACAATGTTATGCATTTATTACAAAATTTAATAAAACATCAATTTTCAATATTTGCGACAAATATTTATGTAGTTTAAATGTAATATACATTTATCGTTTTATAATTGAATTTAACTTTTTAATTAAAATCAAGGTTTTGCTCTTGGATAACTGTCATTGCGGAAGCGCCATTTAATCGTTTCTATCCGCTAGCTCCTTTTCACGGTTCTTTCAGATAATTCACGTCATCTCCGGCAACCGATAATCGGTATTATTTCACGCAGAAAACGAAAACGACAACGGTATAAGAAATAGTATAGCATGTTGCGTCAGTATACTATCACTCGTTATATTGAGCAACGTTCTTTTTGTCAGATGATAAAATACGCGTATTTTGTCAGGTTCCACGAGCAACTCCCTTTGGAGCGTTTAGTACTCTATACGTTTCGCCTTACATTTAAAACATGAATTTGATATAAGCTATAATAATTCGCATAATAGAAATATTTAGTAAACACAAACATGTCAATAGTACATTATAATATAACGTATACTTATATCAGTATAATTGTTTTATACGTTTTTAATGCGTCGCTTAATGAGTTGATAATTTCGTATTAATTGCCAAATAGGAGAGAAACAGGAAACAATTTTGGAGGGCAAGTTCAGATTTAAACGTTAACGAGTAGCATTAAACCTTTGACTAAAATAATTCCACGTGTTAATCCTGGAAATCATTGTATTATATTGCCATCGTTTTAACGCATAGGTTATCTTGACCTAGCTCCTTTATAAATTCGAGTTATTTAAAAAAATTATAAATATATTCACCACTTATTTAATAACTGGTAATGTCTTATACAGACATATTAGTAGAGCTTTAATTATGTTAAATTAAGAATGTTGTCTATAACTTCAATTTAGAGAACGCGGTAGAGTAGAGGGGGCATTTTTAACGTACGTGGATGATAAACGAAAAAAAAAAATCGTTAGACCGGCCATAATTACTACGTATTATCCTGGCAATATTTTAATTCCTAAGGCTTTTAATTATACGTAAATTACAATGTCAAAGAAATCTATAAATTTTTAGTACCATCTAAAGATTAAATTGACGACGCTCGTAAATCGGCAGTTACTACTGCATCAGCTAATCGTAATTATTCATTTATTTTTAGATTGCAAATGATCGTTTTTGTCTTTGCAATGTAACACCTGAATTATGTAACAATACGAGATTCGGAATCACGGTATAATAAGCTTATTTTCGTGTTAGTTTAAGTTCGCGTACTTCGGCCTTTAAAAATCCCACTTGGCCTTATTGCTCTAAAACTTTCGTGCAAATTCACCGGTCGCCGCTGCTCGATTATTTATCGATCGGGATAAACGGACCAACGGTCACAAACACCGTATATACGTGCATATACATTGCATATACGTTGCATACAGAAAGTTAACGCGCGGCGAAACAGCATTCACGTAATTTTTTCATCCTCGTTAGTCGCTCCCTTTCAAACGCCCGTATCATACGCGAACCATGCTACACAGCCTGGTCCACGCCTTCACCTACGAACCTTGAAAAAAAATGCCCCATGTACGGCGCAACAAGACAAAGCCCAGGTTACTAAGTTCATATCACATGAGAACATACCAACAAAGGAACTGATTTGCCTTTTAATTAGATTTTTACCGACAATCCCCGATAACAGGATATATAATATACCGAGTCTAAAAGAAATCGATTTAAGAAGATGACCGTTCGTTACACGTTAAAACTAGTCAGGACAAAATTTGTTCGATTTTACGTTTTTTTTTTTTAATGTAAATGTTTATTGTTGGTTTTCGCTTTATCGTGTCAATTTGTACAATTTTCAGAAAATTTAATTATTTTCATGAATGAAACCGGAATGCATTTGTCATTAACTGTCTCTTTAAGGAGACGTATGTCACATATAGGGATGCGTATTTATAAATGAAGTGGCAACATTTCCATCATCTACTTTTTAGACAAATTCTAAAATTCCGGAATCAATTATTTTTAATACTATTGAGTCACACTTGAATTTAATAATTCAAGTGTGACTCAATTCATGATTTAGTTAACTTATGTTTTATTTGAAATCGTATCAGTGTAGGCGGATCTATAAAAGTTTAACAAGTATTATTAGAAAGGTGACTCTATCGATCGATGCCCAATATAAATCCATCTTGATTTACTTGACTATTTACTCGAACTCTCAGATAAATAATTGATCTCTATTTAAAATAATTATTACCACCTCTACTTAAAACTGAGAAAATAATTCAAAATTAAATTTATATTTTTACAAAAAAAAAAAACTAATAATCAGGTTAATTTAATCAGGCAATATTGTTCAATCTTGAATCATGTCGTTACATATTGTATAGTGTTGAGTTATGTAACTTTTATCTCTGAATAGTTTATTGATGCTTTATCTAGATTTGATTAATAACGTAATGTGTTTTTTATTGTTCAATTGCCTAAGAATTCCAAGGGACAAGCTACAGGGCCTCGAGGTATAGGTGTCAGCTTTTTATCGCAAAGAAAGTTATCTAAGTATCCGTTTTTTCCGCAACGTATATCCTGATCAAAATGATCACGATAAGAAAGAAAATATTTATTACTTTATATTATTATGATGATTATTTCTGGAAAATATATAGACAGTGAGGTTTTTTAGGACTATAGATTGTTTGATGCCTTTTTTAAATAATTAAGTGCAATATATTTCATTATGATGGTATTACGTAATTAACAGCCATATTTAAAATAAGTTAAACTCACATTAAAAAACACATTAGCAATTACTTTTAAGTATATTTAATTGTTCAGTACAGCTTTCGATATCTAGCATTCTTTTATATTTGTCATCGTAATTTGACTTTAATTTATTATACGTTTAATTGACCCATATTTAATATGATTTATAACTTGTAATCAAGCACAGATGTTGATTCGTCTATTATTTACCAATGATGATGTTAGTGTAATTAACACATAATGAAATGATTGAAAAGCCGAGTATTATTAATATTTTACAGATTACATTTATATTATTACAATAATTTATAAAATATTGATTGCGGCTACTTAATTATTTTACATTTTTTAACGTTTTTCGCTATTGTCTCAAAAAACGGGTAATGTTGCACTGTTATTTTAGTGTAAATGAAAAATATTTATTTATATACATTTATATGTAATTAAATATGTTATAGTTACATAAATAACGATAAGTAACGCGTTTATTTATTTATTAATTAAAATAATAAAAGTTTCAAAAATAGCTATAGCTTTATAAAGCCGTAATATAATCGAATGCCCATATTGGCATATGTTTGATTTACACGTATTTTTTATATGTTATTTAATATATACACTGAAAAAAATTTCTATATTCAAGTAAATATTTCTTTAGTAAATATTTATTTAGTAAATATATATTTACTTGAATTAAGAATATGTTTCCTTCTTTTTAGTAAATCTTACTTAATTCAAGAAAATCGTTCAGTAAACTAATTGTTTACTTGAAAATAACAATTTTTTTCAGTATATGTACCTATATCCCTTAAAAATTAATTAGGAAATGTATCAATTTGAGAGTTTAATGTAAACTTTATTGTTCGCAATTTTTAATATCGAAGAGGATATTTCTTATACCGGTTACCATTCTCATACTTGAATTTTGCAGCATTTTCAAACTTCTGTTATTTTGAAAATTACGATTAATCATGGAGACTATTATGAATTTTTTATCATGTTTATTTATTTTTTTTTTTATTTTAAGATACATAATATTTTTTATTCAATAATTATTTTTATTTCATAAGTAATAAATTTATTAAACACAAGTGAAGTAATTTAAATCATTTATTCGTATTATCAATCGAAATGTACGTTTTTTTTTATCAATTTCCCTATTTTATTTTAAATTATTTAGAATTCTAAAATTCCATTCATTTTGCCTCTGAAATCTGATAAATATAAAACTAGAAACTCAATGTCAACACTTACGATTTTTGATGTCTCTAGAAACATAAGCTATTTACTACACCAAATGACAAAAAAAAAACAAACAAGAAGAACGTTGCTGGAAAATTCGAACGGAAATAATCGTTCGAGTGAATCCGTAGCACTATCACGAATGTACCGGTACACAACAATGAAAAAAAAAAAGACAAAAAAAAGTATGCCGATGACACCTCAGTATCTCACGCATACTTACAGGAAAGCACACCGGTTTTCTGAAAATTGGCAGTGGTGTCCTTGCACGGAGAAGTAGTAATGAACTGGTACTGGTTACTCGCTCAATCAGACCTCTTATACTCTTGCACCATTGAAACAGTTGGGCCACGCGTATCCGCGGTAGGGATTGTAACACGATCTCTTTGAAATTGAGGTGTGGTCGCCATACCAAATTTTTCCCCAATCTTTTGCTTGTTATCTTAAATTATGCTTGTTTAAAGACATAAGGGCCAAGATGAAATATTTTAAGAGAAGATTGCTTGCTTCAAATGCTACCATGAAGCATATCGATTTCAGTTCCATTGGATCCAAATTGAAAAACTATTCATTTTAGTCATTAAACATTATGAATTGTGACACTGTAGGGCATTCATGAATAATCCTGCAAAAAGTTTTGAATAGATTTTTTTTTACGTAAGAGTGACTTGATTTTTTTGTTGGGTTATGTTTTATTTCAAGGCTATTTCTTTAAACGATGAACTAATCGCGATGCTGTAAATTACAGGGTAAAATTGTGAGAGCTTTCCATTGGACTTTATCCTATAGTTTGATATCCGATTATGTGCAGAGAGGACCACCTAGTAGCAATGTACAGCGAGTAAGGGATGAAAGAAATAGGAAATTAATTGTTTGACGATATCAAAACTGTTATAATTATTTGTTTTATAAATCAAAATAATTATAATGTATGAGCTATGTTGTAGAAACAAGAAATACATTTCTGATCATCAGAAGTACATCTCTGAGAAAAAAAGATACTATATATACGTATAAAATGCAATGAACTTACTTGTATGTGACGTTTAACATTGATTGTATTTCACGCCTCTTCTGAAGAAATCACTCCCACTCATAAATATTCCCTTATTATATTCCATATAACCTTTTAAGACTTCATCATATTAATTTTGTATAAAACTCGTGAGATAATAGAAAATGTCGGTAATGCATAGAAAAAGAAATTTCTCCGGTTGAAAAGGTAAATGCACGATATCGAATATGAAACTTAATACTTACATTTTGTATTGATTCTTGTCGCAAATAAATTAATTTCTGGCATTCCAAATTTCGAGATAAAACCTTGAGAAACAGAATGTGACAGAGAATATACCGTGTCGGCTTCAACGGGTCTAGATTCAACATCATCAGCTTCGATATTAGCTCTAGGTCGAATATACGATGCAAACATCCAAATTCCTCTCGGTTCTCACCAGTTTTAGATATGTCTAGACAAATTGCTTTATTGAGGGAATTGATTTCGGCCCATCTTGTTAATATAAGTGATCGCTTATATTAACAAGTTGTTGGTTTTAGCCAATTCTTAGACAGTTCAGATATTTACCATGTTAAAGGCATAGGAGAAATGGATAGTGTAAGAAAAAAATGGATAGATTTCTACTAGGGTTAATTTAGACGAAAAACTTCCGATAATTCTAAAAAATGTATATTTTATATATAAAAAATATACTCCAATGACCTTGAAGTTTCATGCTAGCATCAAAGTTAAGATTATTTACTTTCAAAGCTAAAACATTTCCTCTTTCAAACCGTTTTATGTCTACCCAATCATGAATGATTTTGCTGCATTGTTCCTTATTCAGAAGTTTTGTAAGGTTTTGTTCGTATAATTTTGTTTTGTGTAGTGGAAGTTCAATAGCCATGATGTGAACTGAATCGCAAATAAATCCAAGAATTTGTCATCTTGTGGACATAAAGAAGTAATGTATCGTCCAAATATATAACTGATAAATAACCCCTTCTCCCTTAAAATTGTGGCGAAATCGGTGCACCGGTGAGGTACTGCCAATTGATCTCCTCAGAAGAGGAAAGCACCCATTAAATAATTAGAAAACACGAAATGAATAAAGATACATTTAATTTGGAATTCAACTATTACGTTATTCCATAATTGCTGAAATTTCACACCGCGTCCACTTATTTTTATAAATCACTTTTTCATTTTTTTTTTAGTACATTCAGTACATTTAGTACACCTCTTCAATCATGAATTTCTTATTTTTAATTTACGGAGCGCTAAAGCCAATTTGTTAGGATGAATTTGAGACTTCTTTATATTTTGAATAACTCACGACAATAAAATTTGTAATATCCCGTAAACATTTAGAATGGAATCTTCCTATTCAGTCAATGTTAAAGTTGGATGCGCTTCCACAAAGTTGAGCACTGTTGATCCATGTTGGTATAAGTACACACTTATACAATAAAATTTTATTTTTCATAGAAAGCTGAGATTTTCTCCCTTTCTTAATTTTAAGATTTAACTGTTTCCGCTTTTTTCAAATGTGTTCCCTCCGCAAGAAGCGTCGACCTAAATGCATGCCAAGATATTCATTCATAAAGAGTAGCAAAAGTCTTTTTACGAAATGTAAAGGTAACATGTGCGGATTAGTGTTCGCTTATTTTAATTCTCGATATCACGGAGAATTAAAATAACCATACATGGTTTGTTTGGAAACCAATTATTCAATCTCAGCTGTAATCCTTCGTATACCATACTATATCGAATGCTTGAGCTACATCAAAAACTACTGAGCTGATGAGTAATTTTTACATTTAATATCTTCACTGATTTTGTAAGTAATTCTATTGACATGCTCAGTAATTACTGATCATAATAACATTTATGATCAGCAATTAAATTCCTTTGTATTATAAATTTATTAAGTTCTTTAAGCAACAATTTCTCATGTACCATGGGTAGTATCGGCCTGTAGGACCTTATACCATCTTTGTTTTGTTCTTATAATATCATGATTATTTGCGTTACCTTCCATTGTCCAGGGAAGTAACATAACCGAAAACTTGCATTTATTAAGATGGTAATGAACCTTAAATTGTCTTCTTAGGTATAGTACCTTAACGATTTTACAATCAACACTGTCATAATCTGGTGCTTTTCTGTCTTTATGATTTTTAACAACCTCTTTAACTTCATTAATTTTTACGCATATATCGATTTAAAAGTTTTCGTGACATGGCAAACATCTCAGCATTTTCATCGTTTGTTCTTGCCTGTTAATATTTTTATATTCTAATAACATTATTTTAAGGTCTTTGATTTGCCTTATTTAAGTTAGTTTTATACGTGCTTTTTCTATAGACATCTGCCAGGTTTTCCTCAGTCTTCTTTTCTGTTGTACAATATTTTAAAAATATTCATTAGCATATAAGTGTTATTATTCCTATTTTATTTCATAATGTATAAGTATTTTGAAGTTTCCGATTGCATTTTCAAACTTAACGGCATTTTTAAAGGAATTTTTCTATTTAAAATTTAATATTGAAATTTAAGGGTTAATTAGTTATGCCTTTAACTAATGCGAACTAAATTAAGTCTCGTTATTTTTGGATATCCTAAATAGATAAAGATACTCCAAAAATTATGCATATATATTTCTTGAGAAATTTTGATAGGAGGTAGATTGCACATATAACGAAGAGTCACTCCATTCTTCGACCATAACAATTGTAGTTTGCATATAGTCTTTACACTGAAAAAAATTTGTTATTTTCTAGTAAATATTTACTTGAATTAAGAAAAGATTTTCTTGAATTAAGTGAGATTTACTAAAAAGAATACAAACATTTTCTTAATTCAAGTAAATATTTACTTGAAAATAACAAATTTTTTTTTCAAATTTTTAAAATCCACTTTATATTGTTTATTTTATTTTTTTTTTATCGTTTAAAAAAAAATTGGCAGCGGTGGGATTCGAACCCACGCCTCCGAAGAGACTGGTGCCTTAAACCAGCGCCTTAGACCGCTCGGCCACGCTACCTGCTTAAGGGCAGTTAATAGCTTGAGGCCCTGGTAAAAATTTTGACCTGACCCGGCTGGACCTGTTCAAAATGTGTACTACGGAAACTTACAGAGAAAGCAGTAAAAATTTCTCCGATATGTTGTAGTCTGAATTTGATAAAATGGTCCTGTGCCTGGGGGTCAATTCTCGAAATTGGTGATAATTATCATACGTGATAAATATTAGCCAATCACGAGTGGGTTCTGGCAGTCAATAATTTTTATCACCTATGAAATTTGCACGCCAATCGCATCATACAATTTGGGAATAGCTTGGTTAATTTTCGATCGATGTATAAGAAATGCCGATTCGTGATTGGCTAATATTTATCATATGCGATATAAATATCATTGATTTCGAGAATTGACTCCCTGGTCGGAAATTGGTAATATTGTGGTTTTTACCTCTTTTTTACCTAATTTTGACCAAATCGGTTCTACTTTTTAAATACCATTATATAATACATTATAATATAGTTAAAAAATAAAAAAATATAAAACAATAATATAGTTAACTAAGAAAAATTTAATATATAATTTCCATTTATGTTTTTTTTTTCTCAGAGTAAACTTCCGAATCTCTTATCAGTCTTGATCTTATAGGATTACTGAGAATTGCAACAGCTAATTTGTTAGGTGACACTCGAGTCTTTCCTTGTATTTCGATCGAATCATTAGGATTTCATCTTCAACCGTTTTGATACCCAAGTCTTTCCGATTGATCATATTAGGAACAAACCAAGGTGGGTAAGTGATATTTCTTAGGCATTTTGACTGTAATCTTTCCAGAATACTTTTGTAGGCTTTTTTTGATGCACTTGCCCACAGTGACGTATGCGCATATATCATTAAAAGCATATTGTTGCGGACAGAATTAATGTTTGAAATTTGCGGTACCCGGCATAGGTTTTTGCAGTTTCCCTGCGCCATTGCACACCCGAATGGGGGTACTTCTCCACAAGGTCGGCTGCAGCCGCATAAGACAGGGACCTAGTTAGGTAAATAAAATTGTAAAGGTCCTAAATCGGCGACGATATCAAAATATCGCATATTTTCAAATCTTAATTTAGAGGTTCTACTAAATATATATGTAGGTAAATAGAATAATCGTCATTGCTGTGTTGTCATTACCATTGCACCTTTGCCATTGATTCGCCTCTCGACGGATAGTAACCTTTTGATTTCGAGCACGTGATCGTAGTCGCGCTCCGATTTGGTCAGTGCTGGTCTTAGGATGAACAAGAAGTTTTGAGGTTCGGAACGTGGATTTGTTTGAATTTCTTTTCGCTATCGAATGGATAGTAGTTCGAAAGTAAGAGTGAACATTGTTCACTATTGAAATACTGGCTAGGAGTATTTCAATTGACCACCGATTCATCACCTATGAATGGATAGTACCCTGTTGGTTTCGAGCCCGTGGAATTGGAGTCGCGCTCCGATTTTTGGTCTGGGCTGGCTTTCAGGCGAACAAGAAAAACACACGTTCGAAACGTGGAAATTTTATATTTCATTGAATTCGTTTCATTTAAAGACATGCGCATTGACGAATTCAAAATTCAAATGGAAATTCGAAACGGAAAAATCGATTCCTGGTTCATTCTCCTTATCAACGAAAGTTAGTTTCTCAAGGATATGTTATTTTTGTTTCGCAGTAAAAAAAGGGCGACAGCATCGGGCTCTCCGCACTCACTTTTTTAAAACATCTGTAATCTTTAAATTCAGATTGATATCGTTCCCGCGTCAAAAATTCTATAATAAAATTAAAGTTTTTAAAAAAGAAAAAAAAAAATTATATTCCATCTGTTGATATTTAACACATATGTTATAATTGTCAATTGTATCTATAAACACATAAAAATAATATAAAATCTCTATAATTTCTTAATTGTAACACTTTTCTTATTACTTCAATCATCCACGGGATTCACGACGCATGACGTCAATATACGATTGCACATTTGAATAATACGTAATGTCCAAATAACGTTCACCGCTAGAGGCTTACGTGACCGTGCTATACAGCCAAAGTAGGCAACAATTGTGTGTGCGCATGCGGGATCATTTTCTTTCGCACCTTTCTACGGAAAAAAAGTACTTTTCAGATGGGAGTTCATTGTTGCCTTGTTAGATATATTGCATCGATTGAAGCAAATTTTTTTATTATTACGAAAGAATTATACCTGCCTTTGTGTAATCTATTTACGTCAATGCATCTAGAATAATAAATACATTTTACATATATATCAACTAAATCCAGTGCCTTCCACTCATTATTTATTGACGTCCTGAAATGATCAATTTCTTCGATATAAATAAAATAACATCCCAGTAAACGAAAAAGGAGTGAATGTTTTGAACACTTGGATTAAGAAAGGTTCAGATGGATTCATTGTATATATACCGATGAAAATACTTCCTAATCCTTTTTAATTTAATCTTTGAGCTCTTATAATTCTTTCTCGTTTACTGGGATTATCGTAGAAGCGTGTAAGTTCATGATCAATTCATATATTAAGATCATTTATATCTGTAAGAATTTAATATAAAATATATAAATATGGTATTATTCGTGAAGTGAAGTTATACCTATATAAAGTTACTAACTTCAAAGTAGAAAATATATCGATTTATTCTTGAAAAATGAACTTTGCTGTGTACCTAAACACCACGTATTGCAAGAATACGCGATTTGTCGTTCTGTTCTAGTTCGCACAGTGTTGAATAAGTTTTGATACACTGGTTGCAACATTTGGTATAGATGACGAAATATATACGCATAAAATGTGAAATATCAGTTTCATTTCATATGTCGTTATATTAGAAAAAGTTATTCATTTTCAAATTTAATTTTTAATTCGTAAAAATGTAGAGTAGTATAGTTTCCACTGCTTGGGAGAGTTTGTGAGTCACTATAAACTTACTCAGAAAATTATATTATATGGTCATGAACGCAACTACATGTATGCATTGTCGTTATATCGTCAAATATCGAAAGTCGTTCTACTATAAGTGTCTCTGGTCACTTTAGAATCACCGTGTACAGGAATTTCTGGTTTCGGAACAATGAAAAATTACATTACGTATACCTTCTTGAGTGAGACTTTTAAGAAACGCAAAAAAACTGTGCGACATAAGTCGTATGTAGATCAATAAACTAACCTCAATCCCGTATTTTAGTTACGGCAATTCTATTACTGTTGGTTGTCGCATATTTAGTGAATACATGTGACTATATGTATGCATCGGGTTATGCTAAGGTATGTACCGAACAGGAATGTTCATTTTGTATTCACTGTGTTAGATTAATGCGGGAAAATTATCTGAGAATACTGCGATAACCTCGTAACGATCAATGCAACGCCTAAATTGTTGGTCGATATCAAGGTCGCAATACCCGTTCTTAGGAAAAATTAAGCAGGTAATACATCTACATATACGAAATTAAGATCACCCAGTTCTGAAAATTGCATAAGGAGCGATACGTTACGACCGAGAACTTCACAGATGATTATGTCGTAAATGTATTAGTGATTTGACAAGTTGGAGAGTGAATATGTAGTTGTCAGAAATAAATAAATTTCCTCACTTCCTAAAAGATCAAGTAAAAAATATTTGAAATTAACCTGTAAAAAATATCAACTGAAATTTTGAAAAATAATGGAAACCTATATTGATTAAAAAAAATGTTATTACTTATTATTGATTAAAAAATGTTACAACAGTCGCGCGACTTTTTCTAATTTTTTTCACCGCATTTGATTGTTGCACTGCGAGAAAGTATCACTGATATGTATAATATATAATATATAATATATAATATCATACATATCAGTGGAAAGTATCGATAAAAATTGATCAAATAGACACAATTTCAAGAAAAGTGTCAAAAGAAACAAAAATCGACAGCAGGTATACATATATATATGTATATATATATACACACGTGGAAGATATAAGAATACATAGGATAAAGAAATGTTATCTAATAAAATGTTGTGTGATTGTATTTATCTCTACTCCATAATAAAGGAAAAAACTAAAGATATTATTGATTTTTTAGGTGTTCCGAAGTGCATCTGATGGATCTTGCACCAAACCACCAGAAAACTCTGATTATAGAAAAGGCAGGAAGTTTTCGACGAAGGCAACGAATACTTCGCGGTCGGTAAAACAAGCCATGGATGGTTATACTCTTATTGGTCAGTAAAGATCATATATATATATATATAAATGCAGTTCATTTCTCATTCTGTGATGCGTTTGAAGAAATATTAAAGGAAGAATACTTGTCTTTGGACTATAGGTGAACTCACGGTCACTGCCAATGATTACAAGTCAGGTTGCAAATGCTCAAGATGCGTTCCCCAAACTAAACGCGGCATCAGTCCCTCAAAATATTGAAGAACTAAAAAATCCAACGCATATTGATCGATCATGTACATGAAAAGGTTGCAACCTACATTACACGGGCCGAGTCGACTTAAGCCAAAAATAATCATAAAGTTACAAACGCAGTCAAGATACCGGTGGAAGTTTATGTACACTAAGTACAATTTTCTGAAATTACAAAAGCGGGAATCGTAACATATTATGTATATTTTGTATACAGTTGTATTAATATACAGTTCGTCATATATTTTTAATTATATTTATACTAAGAATAATATGCACAGATATGAAACATATTTTATTTAAGAATTGTCGTAAAAAAGTAGTGTATATCATGTAGTATGTGTTGGAATCCAAGACGCGATAAAACATTTGTAATCGTTATTTCTGCTCTCATTCTGCAATTAGGTGCATCATTTACGTATAATGTAATGAAAGATGTCATATTTTAAAAGAAACCTATGGGCTTCGCACCTTCGAACTTTGTCCGCAGCCGCTTAGAGGGCCAAAAGTTTATAAACGTATTATTTTTTATTTTCATGTGGATTAATACCCTGGTATAGAAAACTTAACGTGGCCTATTGCCGTGGTCACTGCTTCAGATGCCTGATGGCGTTCGCGAAGCCAGGTCAATTTTTTTACCAGGGTAACATTTTTTTATATATTATATTATACAATTGAAAAGTAACATTTAAAAAATGTCCCTATCGGAAACAGTAAACGCAAAACGGCCACAAAAAACCGACCTAAATCGGTCCCGAAAGCAACCAGAATTGGATACAAAACCACCGGAAAAAACCGATGTCAAATCAGAACTGCTCGTGTACCGGTATTTTCTTGGTTATTTTGCGGTTTATTATCAAAACACAACCGCATGTAAATATCGGCATTTTCCGGGTTTTATGTGGTTTAATTGCGAAAAAATACCGAGATGGACTGTTTCGACACCTGTATTTGTACGGTTACTGTTTCCGATAGGGTACACATCACCAGGTTGGACGATAATGTTAAATTTGATCACTCAACCGCGGGCACAACACATAATATATAATATATATATATATATATAAATGGGTCCCGCGGCAGTTTCCAGGACATCCCAGGTTACCCGTTGCAAAGCAACGGGGAATCCCCCATACTATCTTCGTCCCCGAAGGGTTCACGATATATAGAAATTGCGTTAAAATCGATCACTGTAAATATTTAAATAAACATTTAAACATTTAACGTTTTCGTTTAACGTTTCGTACCATGTAATGTTAAAACAAACATTTACTCAATTATATTTATTCCGAAGAGGGCCATAAAAATGTGCCGAAATTAAACGTTAAATGTTTAAATGTTTATTTAAATACTTTGTAGAAATGACCGATTTTAACGCGATTTCTATATATATCTCTTTACTAACGGCGGCGAAATTATTTAATTATTTAAAATGCACAAGATATTCGGTTTCTTATATTTTTAATATCATTTTATTGAAAATCGTGCGAATATATCTCGACATCTAATTGGTCAATTTAAAAAAACCGGTGACTGTCTGATTCGGCATACATTTTCGAGTATTTTGACTATTTATTTATTGTTTATCTTAATAAATTAAAAGAGGTACAATTTTATTCTTAAGTATACCCTATTATTTCGTTGAAAATCAAGGATGTCTTGACTCTAATCGGCCAATTTCAATGAACCGATGACTGTTAGATTAAGTTCACCCTTCCGCAAATTGTGAGTCTTTCAATTTTTTCTGTCACTAAATTCAGAAAGATATGGAAATTTAAAGATTATCAAGAAAATGTTTTTTGGTCATCCCCCCTCTATTTTAGTATGGATATAAACTAATCAGTTCTAAATTGGAACAAAGTACATCTGTAGGTCAAGCACATTTTCTATACTGAATTTCGTTCGTGAGCTACAGCGCGAGATAACGTACGTTCGTACAAGATCCAGGAAATTGTTTTATTGCATTTTTTGGTCCAGTACGCGGTCTGAAACGGGGACAATTGATGAAAAAACATATAAAATAAAATATTAATATAAATGTTCATAATAATAAAGTTACAACTAATATATTTTTTGTTCACGTAAAATTCAAATCTCGCTGTGAAAAAAGTAAATTCCGCTACATATTTATCACTTTAAGGCCAATGTCGCGGGAAAACACGTTTCTGTTTGCTAAGCAAAAAGTACGTTCCGTAATCTTTTAAAATTCCTTAAAATAAAAGAAATAATTTTAAGGAAAGCTTAGGATATAAAAACCTATGATTTGAATAAAATGATCTAGATACTGATTTATTTAATGAAGTCGGTTAAAAAAAAAGCCATTTCCAATAAAATAGCGCACCCTTTCATAAATACCTTTGTGGAAGGAAATAAAACTACATAATTTGAAATCAGAGAAAACCATTCTTGTGGATATGAGCTTTTACGTCAGAATTAACATGCATTTAACTTTAAAATTTGGATAATCGCCCAGTTGGCACTTATCCGTTAAAGGAATGCCGTTGGCCTGTTAACATTCGTTCTGCAGACAAATATTTTTAGCCTAAAGTACTGATCCTCCAGCCAACATCCGATTAAAACCGATTAATTTACGAAATCCTATTCGCAACCGATTCGTACATATTTATCACAAACGTATCTATATAACTGCTTTGCGTAACTAATATTTTTTCTCCCTTTTTTAAATTATAAAAAAAAACATTTTTTAAATAATTTTTGAAAATAAAATAACATAATGGAATGTCTTGCGAATTTTGAAAATTAACGAAATGTTCATATAAATTGGACGTTTTTCATTCTAACACATCTAAAGAGTGTTGGATAATTGATGCTCACGTAAGTTGAAATATGCACGTTAGGTTAGCCTACATGTTAACTTGGCCAAGAAAATTGAACTTGGCCTTTCTATTAATTGCTATTTTAATGTATTGAAAACAATGTTAAAAGGTACATAATAAGCCCAATTTCCACAAATAAGCTCGAGTAAAAATTTATCAAAGATTATTTAGTGATATTTCCTATAAAACTTAAATAAATTTGACTGATTGAATACAGGATGACAAAAAAAAAAAAAAAAAATTCTATGGTCCCAATTTAAATCACAACTTTAATTTCGTTTCAACTTTCTGAGGAAAGGTTTTCGTGAAAAACCTAACAAATATTTTGAAAACAATGATAATTTTTCAACACCAAAAACTAGTGTTGCAACTCCATTTTGTTTTTGAAACAATTCTATTATCAACCGTAGCTATAATTCGGGCACATAAAACTGCACGTAAAAATCATGTTCATACGTCGTATTGTTCACGAGATAATAACTTTCAGAATTTTAATTCGAAAATGTGAAAAAGCTCGAAATTTGTTTGAGAAGTACAATTTTGAAAATGTTCATTCGATTTTGAACTGATTGTCGCTTTTAAGAAAAAAATGTAGTTATATGTATATGATTGTGATTAATGTCAGAACGGTTTTATTTTTAATCATCCGAGAAGTTTTCTTAACAAAAATAAAAAATACAAAAATAAATCAAATTTACCTAAAAATGAAAAACCGGGCGAGTATAAAGTCAATAATTGCCTGCCTTGCATTAGGCGAAAAAAAATTATTGAAAAATGTTGTTTTATTTATATAGTTATTATCAAAATGAACACTATGGATATCATAAACTTTGTATGATTACGTATCTTATGGTAAATGAGTTTGTTACTTTTCAATTTAAGTAAATTACGATACTTTATATCATCAAGAAGTGTTAAAGAATCTTTTCCTATATAGAAATTAAAAAAATATCGATTGCTTTGACTCGCGCCAATATTCACTTTTGTCAAAATATACATTTTTGGATGTTATATGTCAATCATATTTCTTGTATTTTCAAAGAATGTCATTTTTTCGACATTTAAAAAGTTATGAGAACATTAATTTTTCTACGCTTGGGAAGTGCATTCATCACGATAATGATTTTAATCCGTAAGTTGAATACAAAATTTAATTGAGCACCAATTTCAAATTTATCTTGTTTGACAGCTGTAATATTTGGAAGTTTGGATCCTGGCGACTGGGAAAAAATCCAAAGGTTTTACCGTAGTGTAAGTTTTTTGTCACATTTATTTTAATAATGTCGATGATAGCTTTATTATTGAGCTTTTCAATCGGTTACGACTATTTTGATCGGATAAAATTGAGGTTAAATTTGACAAAATTCATTTTTTCATAAACAGATAATGGAACGGACACGATGCAGTAGTGCGAAGGAATTTCAGCAGCAGAAGCTTGATAAAATGTCGAACATCGCTGCAAAGGCTGCGGAAGATGCTAGAAAAGCATCGTGTGCTCAAAACAAACTTAGCGCTCAGGCTGCACATCGAGTAATACATTTTTGTTATGTTTAACTCGTTTTGCTACAAAAGGGAAACATTATTCTTAATTATTTGAATTTATTGTTATTAATGATAATTGATTCACGCTGGTAATGACATTATTGTTGCATTCTCTAAAGCCATCGTAATATAATGATTTTTCATGTGATAATCAATTTAACATCAATGTTTTTTTTTAATTGCACATTTTTTTAATACCTAATGTTTCGATTGGTTAATCTGAGAGCATCACGTTTGAATTTTTGAGTTTCTTTTTGGTGTTCATTTCAAATCTCTATACACGAATTATGTTTTTTTAAATGTGTAATAATTGTTGCAATGCTAAAAAATAACTTTCGTTACAACTATGCGTATATTTGCACATTTTCTATTTCTTTTTTCACCTGTCATTGGTAGTTCTGGTTATTCCTTCTATTTGGTTTTACATTACAATTTACAAGATTACAATAAATGGTAGATTTGTCAATCGTATAATCGGACGAGTGAGCATCTTACTTGTCAGATGTTTTCTTTTCCGACCGTTTCATTTTGGAGGTCCAATGAGAGAAATGGAACTTCCCGCCCGACGTTTACCACCATATTTATTAGATGGATTGGAAAAGCTTCTTAAAAAAATTGAATTGTACGTATTGTGTTAGGTAAAATCACACCTTGCGGATACAGCTGAACAGGCATCGAAGGCAGCTGAAGCAGCTCTTGCCGGAAAAGAAGCCTTGGTACGACATTTGCAAGTGGAACTGATCGAAGCGGAAGCAGTGGTTGAGAAGGAAAAATGTTCCTTAGCGGAGAACCAAGCGAATGTACAAGCAGCTATTCATGCCGCTCAACAGGCCCAACAAGAGGTGAAAGATAAATCTGGTTTGGACCTTGGGCCAAGCGACCAGCGAATGAACGAAGTCCGGAAAAATCGAATTGCGTCAATTACTTTCATAGAGAAAAAGAGCAAATATGAAGGGTTTTGCACGTGCATTAATAAACCATTACCAATTTCACTCAGTGCTGCGGCAATACATAAGACTTTAAAATTTTTTTTGCTCTCACTCGCGGTTTCAAAAATACAGGTTGCTCCTAGAATTTTCCAAATTATAGTAGATTAAAAAAAAGTTTCGACTAAATATTAAATTCTCCTTTTAAATATGCATGCAAAATCTTCGTTTTACGGCCTCCATTTTGTCCTACAATTGTATTTGTAAAGTATATAAATGAAGAAATAACTCGTTGATAAGACTTACGATTTAATGTAATTAATTGTGCTTATAGCTCAAGACCCTTAAAATGGCAATACAAACGGCAAATGCTAATGTTGCAAACGCTCAAGCAGCCGCAATCGGTATACAAAGGGCATGCCGAGAGAAGCAACAGCTGCTGGAATGTGCCATGCAACGAGTGGAAGAATTACAAAGACAGTTGGAATGCGCCATTGCTGATTATGAAGCAACTCATCGGGCAGCAAGTAACGCAAAATGTTCAGCGAAGCAAGCCAAAACTAATGCTGACAGAACCAAACTTACTCGTTTTGTGGAGGATCAAAATGTACTCGTTTGATTTGACACTCTTCTAGGAGAGACAATGAGATTGAGCACAGCAAGCCCATATATAGATTTTAAACAATATTTTTGTAGAACATCCTTCATCGACCAATTTTCGTTATGGATTTTCGTGAACTTTAAGTCGCGAATGGAAGTTGGATTTTGTGAAAGATTTTATTCTATAATGTTTGTAACTATAATTGTAAGATTTTATTATTACAATAAATTGTAATCGTACACGATATCTTTATTTATATGTTGCATGTTTGATTTCTATATATACAAATTTGTTATACTGAAGAAAAATTTCTTCTCAACAGCAAAATTTTCGTAAAATCAATAGTATATAAGAATTTGTCCAGTGAGATAAAATATTCATCACCTATATATATTTCAAATGTTTTCGCGTACAGGCACAATAAACGTAACTCTGTTGAATACAAACGATTCATTCAATTTCGACTACCTTAATTTATATGTGTACATATAAATTATAAAACATAAGATATCAGTTTTTTAACCCTCATTTTCAGATGGATTTTCTTGGCGTTAATGATTTACCCTTAGCCGTTTAGAATATCGGAGAAATGATGTTCTAAATACTTCAGGTATAAGTTTGAAATAGAATTTTTCGTAATGATCTTACTGGCCATCTCGTACATCTTTTTATCGTTAACTAACCATTTATTTTCGAGTTATTTATAATCGACAGTTTATACACATTTTAGACAAAAATTTAGAAAATATTTTATTACCTGAGAAATTTCTAGTATGTTTTTGATATATATATATATATATATACTTTGTATATACATTAATTGTTTGGTATTCAGTTCAATGACTCTAAGGTAATAAACAAAGTTGTTTACATGTTACCAGTGAATTACTACTTTTCATTTCATGAATTTATTATTTCGCTTATACATAAAATAAGTCTACACAATGAATCCTCTTTAGTGACAATTGGTTATTTGAACGAAAACATTCTTCGAAGACAAATTGCATTATGTCATACGTAAATGGGCGGCATTTTATTTTTTATTTGATTTGTTCTGTAAACTTATTGACCGGATATAATGCATACGATTTTAAGAACGTACCAAGTAACAGAATCAGTGGTTACACGTCATACGCAGCCATTGATTTTTTGAACAATTATTTTCAACGTTTATACGAACAACAGCTCATTTCTGGTCCTATTATATTCGAAACCGGTGACCTTATTGCAGCTTCAGCAACGGTAAGTTAATTCGAATTTAATATTCTAAATTTAAAAACAAGCTCTAATGAAATGTAAAATATCGTTTGTGCGATTATCTATTGTCATTTTTTTTTCAGTATAGTGACGTTAAATTTTAAATATTTATCTATTTATTTTATTTAATTGGGGCAATGCCCTTCATAAATGTAACTGGCATAAGCAAGTGCGGGCCTAATGAGAAACAAAAATAAATAGCAATCATTTTATTAAAACTTTTTAATTCCAAACAAGAGTGAATAATTTTGATCCATTTTTGTAAATGACGTTTGTTTACGCTAACTTAACGAAAGATAAACTTGTGGTGTTTATAAAAAAATACAATAATTGTAGTCAGGCATACAATTATAATTAGTATAAAAATATTTTCAATTCACATCCAAGTTATATTTTGTGGTCGTATTTTGTAAGGGCGATTTTTTTAAACAATGGTACAAAAATTAACAAAATAAATTAAGTATTTTCTTCAACGTCTACGCGGGAAGTTTGATTTCTCTCACGCGGCCTAAAAACTGAAGTGCTCGAAATCGTTCTTCCCGCAAGTTGTTCAGAATTAAACGCCTAACGGAGCATGTAAAGCAATTTGAATTTGCCTAATGTGCTATTATTTCATGGACAAGGTAATTAACATTAGGCAGCATGTTATACAGGCTGGTTAATGAAATATTATGTTTGTTGTTCGTTTTGCAGGAAGAAACTTCTAATCCTATCTATCTCCTAAGATTTAAATCGAATACAAAGGTAAAATGCATTGAACACCAGGACGGAATGTGCGAAAAAATATGTGAAGTAATGATTTACCAATCCCCAAGGATTCAACTGCTTTCACGAAAACCAACATGTAAGGAACAATTTGTTAACTGGGAAATCGCACCTGCAGGTAGAAGTCTCGATGATGAATGTACGGCAAACTGCGATTTCATGGATGACTTAGACAATGAAATATTAAAACTAAAAATCAGGGATTTTTGTGGAGTTCCGAGTACATTATATTATGAATGTTCATCAAAATGCGGCATCATTGATTATCTGTTGCAATATTTAATAAGAATTAGGCAACGTGAAAAATGTCACCCTTTAATGTAAAAAAAAAAAAAAATAAGTATATGTACGTGCACGAATATATTCATAGGCGATAATATTATTTTAATTGTTTAAAAAAATGTAGCGGGGTTATCTGTATTTAACAAAATGATTCAGTATCATGTTCTACGGCCGAGTGTTAATGTAATAAATGAATAAATACTATTTATATTTTTTATCCATATTCTTGTTCAGCGTAGACGAGACCACTTGACTGCAAATTTTTCGCCTGGACTATATACTCTTGGATGTTATACCTTGATGCAGTCAATTGATGCAGTCAATTGTATTGAACACGATATAAAAGTAAAATTATTTTTTAAATGAGTATATGCATAGGAGAACGTGTCTCTGTAAAAGATGACAATCTGTTATAATATATATTTAATTACCAAAAAGAATCACATGTCTGAACCAATCTCAAAGAGGCAATTGCACTACAGTAAAATTTCAAGTAATTAATGTACTTCGCTTTAATGAAAATTTCAGGAAAATCTAATTTTAAAGACTCCAAGTTTATCCTTAAAATTGTTTTCTAATTTATTGACAATATAATGAATATTAATTTGAAAATTTATGTTTAATATTGCATTGGACATTTTAAAAATATAAAAAGTTTCAAAAGTTTAGATAATTGAAAGTAAACAAAATCAGCTTATTTTTGAGGCTTAGTAACTCCATCTATGAGGTATTGTCAATACCATCATTCATTCAGTTGAAGCTTACCGACAGATATTTTTTTTTAAATTAAACCTATACGAAGGTGGCAACGTTGTCATATTTATTTCAACAGAGGTAAATAAACATTGAATGTGCACAAAGTCAAGGAGATACATTTACATTTCAATATTCCAACATTCTCAAGCATTCCAGTTGCATATGATTTTCGGTTGATATTTTTAAATATATTATTATCATATTAGACATCATGTACTTTTTATTTTTTATTTTATTTTTATTTTTATTGTTTATATGCATAACTTCTGTTTTCTATAGTTGCATAATTCATATTAACCCCAATTTGTAAACCCGTTTTGACGAACTTTAGTAAAATAACTAGTATATGTATATCCATCTAATAATCGTTTCTTTTTATCGTCAAGGTTTGATATAATTTTATAAAATTTTAGTTTTTGAAAATAAATATAGCTAAGTTTTGCTTCCAAAATCATTTTATAGTCAGTATAAAAAAAAATATTAATACTTTCTTCATCTTCTTTGTGAATATTATTTGTGAAAAATGTCTTATAATCATACAGGAGTAAAAATCTATTTAATTAATATATTTAAAAATTATACAATACGAAAAGGTAGAATGTGACATCAATCACTAAAATTTAAACTTGAAGCTGTATACCTATTTTTTTATTAAATATTTTTTTTAGAAATTGATTTCATCTCACGAGAAAAAAAAAAGAAAAAGAAAAGTAAAGAGTAGAAAGACATCAGCCTAAAACAAATTTAAAGAATTGTGGGGTTGGCGGCCGGAGGCCGCAGGGGCGAAGGTCCTATATAGTTTTGGCCGTTGCATTTACAATTAGAATTTGTGATGCCTTGGAAGGAGAAGCTATGAGAATATATATACAGCTATTATAGATCTGCAATTTTTCATGTGGAATGATTTTCTATAGCACATTTTTTCGCCGTATAATTATACCGAAGAACAATACCAGGAAGTTGCGAGATTAAACTGTTGACTCCGAAAAGATAAAAATCCTTAGGGATCGAATGTTTCCGAAGTTTAATACGATTTAATGTCATTTGAATGAAATCGTTACAGACCTAATTTCTAATTTTTTATTTTGATACACGATTGATGAATATCTATTTTTTTTAACTTAAAATAAATCCGTTGGATTGATTGTTCATTCGTAAACTGAAAACTATATTCTTTAATCGTCTGTAGACGTAGCATTAGATTCCTTAATATAATAACTGGTAAATAATAAATTGAAAATAGTTAGTTGACTAAATCACAGAAAATTCAGTCAATTATTAGGTTTGTTCTGGTAATAATAAAGCCGATCAATTAAGATATTTGTTTTTGACGACTAAATTTCGAAGAGCCATTATATTGACATATACATATAATATACGGGCCACATAATATATGAATTATCTATTAGGAACAATAAAATATCTGATTATTGTAAAAGTAACGCTTTCGTATTTTTTAAAGTGGACTATATATGATTTCATTGTTAATGTTACCTACAATAATGATTTGTTTATAGACATTTGATGCAGTAGATTATAGATTTTTCAGTCGTAGCTAGCTATATGTGATGTTCACCAACACAATCAATACTAAATCCTTGTGTATTGACGAAGACAACCGCTTCTTGTTCGGCAATTCATACGTTTTGAAGCATATAGAAATATCAACGATTTCTTTGTAGTTCCACCAACTTCTTTACCTCCATAGTAATTCCGATTTCCCGATGTTAAAACTACTATTTTTTCCATGATACTCTAAATCCATATAAATTAATTTTGATTCATAAGTAGAAATACAATTGGGTATTCGTCAGTATGTGAATTGAATTTATCTGAATCGATATGAATCGTTAATTCTTAAATCCATTTTTAAACTTTCAATCCTTTTTCGTTTACTGGGTAAGAAGCGAGATCTCGCTTCGAATTAATGATTTTAGACTTCTATGATAACGGATGTTACTACTAATCGAGATTATTTTTAGAAATAAATCGGTCATTGTTTAATTTTGTTATTTTTGGATTGTATAAATTTAAACATGTTATTTGTTTAGAATTTAGATGTAAAACAAACTCGAATATGTACACTACTATAGCAAAATAAGTCGAAATAGTGCGATCATCGAAAAGAGTTAGGTATTCTATTTTTTGGGATTGGGTGAGTAAAGATAATGCTCAAAGTACTTGAGATGCCTCGTAATACTGCTTAAAGTGAACATTTACCGATGCTTATGGGTGGTGTCATGCGTGAAGTAAGCAAGTTACGCATGAATTGAATGAATGCATAGTGTTTCAACTTTACACGTGACTTTTTCACTTTATGCACGACTTTTTTACTTTACGCGTGTCATCTTCCAGCGTGCATAAAAGTTAACTTTACGCACACAATTACAAAAAAACTTTTTTTTTTAAATTAGGTCTTTGAAAGCGTGAATCTATACATAAGGAAAAATATCCCGATAAAAATGGTTCTAAATTAAATGAGGTTTCAGAGAGATTTCAGTGCAATTATTGCAACATCACGTAAACTTTTCAAAAGTAACATTTCGCAGTGACGTTTCTGAGCTGGACATTCACCGTTTCCAGAACGTTATAGAAACGTTTACGAACAAAAGAACGTTCTATAGGGACGTTTCTGAAACTAGAAAATAATGGTTTTACGAAATTATTGCACAACTCAAATTTCGCCTTCGAAATTAATTCCAGCGAAATTCGAAGCGTACAAATGTCCAAATTCACGTTTGCAACTCCACTTGTTCAATCACCAGTGGAAAGTGCTATTAAATGATACTTATGTACGCTGAGAAAATGTTTGTCGAAGATTTTACCACACTTATTACACAAGAGACAAAACTCATTCGCCAACATGTCAAGTGTTTGTTTTGACACAAGCAAAAAGTTCAAATCAAAACAATAGTCGGTTCAATATAAAAAAATGGCTTCTAAAACAAACATATATATAGTTACTTACATCACTCCCATCATACGTACTTGGATCTGTAAAGAGATAAAAAAGGGTTACTACTTAATCATGATGACGTTAAACTTGTAGTACATATACATTAAACTAAAAAGTCGCAATACACTAGCGAATCACAGCGAGTCTCGTTAAAATAGTGAGTGGCACGAGAACGTCTGTGATGTTTTTCTCACGAGGGGTTGCGTCCCATCTATAGTGTCAGGTGACCGGTGCGATGGTACATCTTGCTCCTTTTGCTTCTATTTTGCGCCCAGTGAAAGTAATTTAGAGTGTAGTCGCGTGTTTCATCCGAAGGTGCACTTCTGGTATATTTTCATAGGGATTCGCGTGTTCGAGCTCAGTATCATCTTCTGCAGTGGAGAAGCATTCACTGGAATGTCATGTGCATTAAACAGTTTGCATTTTTTTTTAATAAGCTATTAGTAAAGAGGTTGTACAATGTAAGAAACATTCAAAATGTCGCCCTTTTGAAAACAGTGCTTGAATTATTCCAGTAACCATATCCGTGACAGATGATGATTTATTATCGAAAGATTACATTAAGGAACTGACAAGTGTTTGGTAAGCAACTTCCGTTGTGCGTTATTTATCGTGGAAAAAGAAATTCTACCCTATGTAATTTAAAAAAATTATTTTACAAATTAATGACTTTTGGATATTCAACGACAAGTAGCGGACTCACGCGTGAATAATGAAATGCTTTATGAAACGTGCCAGCCTTGTGGAGTAATAATGAGTAGTATACTCACTTTTGCATATTCATTAAGATGATTTACGATTGCTGGGATTAATAGGCTATATTATTCAAAGATTGTTTCCCTTTAATACAGTGGTAAAGTGAGAGTTCCTCAGCATATAATAATTGAATATTAAAGTAAAGCTATTTAATTACACAATTATCATGCGACTGTTCAACCATTTAGTTAAATTAATGTATAGGCGGTTAAAATAGCGCGCCCTTTTAGAGGGAATCGTTTTATTTTTACCGTTACTGGCATCAGGAACCAAAAAATGAAACGTTTATGTCAGTTTTATTTTATCATTTTTTGATGTCGGTCAATTTCGTACCATACTAACAAAAGTTTATATTACTGTACTATAAGTTCGAACGAATTATTTTGATTTAATTTTTCGAGCATTTTTGTCTTAATATAATACTATTTATTTTATTCGTCTAATCACTGGTTTCCATGTTGTACTTTTTTCATCAAGAGATCTCCCGCAATTTGCTTCATTTATCTGGAACGAAACCGTCTAATTCTAAAAAAGTGCATTTTGGAAATGATTCACATGTTTTTTCAAAATTTGGACTCTGATAAGGTAATTTCTACATAACATACAATCATCAATCTGATACTTTTGAAATCGGTTCAAATAAATTATTTTTTGCTCCAAATAATAAGGGATACGTTTCAATCATTTTTAATGTACATTTTTCTTCTTGTTGTTAATTAAATGTTATATGTGCAGTCACGAAACATATTAAAGAAGTGAACATACATGCACACTTGTGTGAGTGGATATTCATTAGTATTCAAGTATTTGCACTTATTCGAATATACACAAGAATTGCGATAGAATTAAAACATTACTTTTATAATTATTGCTGAAGTAATAGAACGACATAAGAAATAAGTCAACTTTTGTGGGCCGACATTGACCTATAGGATATAATAACAAAAAAAAAAAAAAAAAATCTGAAGAAATAACCTATATATATACCGAGGAGTATAACCGGTTCGAATATCATGAAACTCGAATGAATTTATATGTATAATAATTGTTTGCCAGTGTTTAAGGGGGTTCTAGCATATAACAGTTACCAAACTAACTTTGTAACAAGAAAAATGTAAATTAAAAATGCGATTGGAACCTTTTTTTTTTTCAAAATTCAAGCTTTGGAAGGGTGATTCTAAATAACGTATATATATATATAAATATAATCAAAAATAATAATAAAAAATAGAAGTGAAATTGGTTCAAAGTTAAATGAGGATTGTCCGAAATAAATTATTTTACCTCATCTGCAACAAAAATAATTTATTTCGGATATTATTAAGTAGTTGAAGATTTGATGCATATTTGTTTAGTTGACGTGTTAGGTACCCAGAACACATAAAAGTAATTCCTATAAAACGCCTACTAATATTTACGTAATAAATTTTACACACAAAATTAAAAAGTATATATAACCTGTTTAAGGAACAAATCCAAAAAATACCTATTCAACAAGTTTATATGTCGGCTTTTGATAAAATTAGTTTTCTGCTGGTGCAAAAATCGTATATACATATATAATCTCCTAATATTCGGATGTAGCAAGACTAAAGGGCTTGTGTATAACGTACGTACGGTATTTACATATTTAATTTGTTCTGCGGCATATTAATGAATTATGATACTATTTGCTTACTACAATTTGATGGTATATAATAATATAATATAATACGTGGCTGATAGTAGGATGGCAATTTTATTCAAGTAGTACTGGTGATAATAGGAATTTTGTTGTTTAAATTAATCGGTTAAATATAGGAAATTGACTTTAAAATGTACATCCGCTATAAATGATAAAAATAAACTATTTGATCGTATAAGTGTACAATTACATTCATTTTGAATATAATATACGATGTCATTAAGTACACTTCACAATAAATGTCAATTTAAAAGGGAATGAAATGCTGATTTCATTGATACAACGTCGTGACTGCCTTAAGAATGCGTAAATCGCATTTGTTGGAAAACATGTCTTTCATTATTTATCCAATTATTTATTGCGAGTTGAATATACGCCAGTGACGCACGTGAACAAAAACAGCTACTCGTCTGTTAACTCGCGGTCAGACCATAATTTACGATCGAAAAAATGCGTGATCGATATGGAAGACTGCGTTCGTATGTATGCATGCACGTAAATGCGACCTGCAAAAGAAAGTGCGAATTTGCGCTACGAACCGTCCCATCATTTGGCACGGCGAATGGAGCAATGGTCATCGCTTCTTAGCCCGGTGAGAGTGAAACAAGCAGTACATATTATATATATATATAGTGGCCAGATAGTTACTTCGATACACTGGGATACGATGACGTAATGAAGCGTTATTATGAAAATCGCATGTGTTATATGTACGTGAGCGTAAAAATGGAAAATTGGAAGTGTTCGTGAACTTTACTGTGCGAGGAGAAAACGGGAAGTATTGGGTTTCAGAGATTCGAATATGAATGAATAGGATTCCAGGGATATTGATTAATTAAGAAATATGAATAAAATTAAAAGAATAAACAATTAATAATGCAAAATAAAATAATAGACCAATAGTAATAAAATAGTGATTTATAAATTTAACAATCGTAACTGATAATATAGATTATCATGCAGTATTATTAAAGTGACATTTACGAAACAAGTATCGTAGAAGTTAATTTCTAATTCCCAGAAAAAAAATTCATTTTAGGGAATATTCTATTTAATTTATATGATGTCTTTAACACTAAATTTTGTCTCAACATTAAATAATGAACATTATATCCCAAGTAGAAAATGTACTGGCCAATGGTTCTGGTCGTCATATACACGGGTTCGAAAAACTGTTTAGAAACTTTCTCATTTTATACTAGTGATAACTTTAATACTATTTACTGTACAATTTCAATACAACAACTATATACTACAACTATTACAATACAAACGTTTTCGACTTTGTTAACTGTTGATATATGAGTGCAATTTTTCACGTTCTTTTGACCACAAATGAGCGTTGCAAGGTTGGGTCATGTCAAAATATATATA
>JAPYZR010001286.1:0-26765 GCA_030522945.1 Trichopria nigra | reverse complement strand
TTTTTAATTACAATTTGAAAAATAAAGGATCTGCGGGGCTAACTGTATACGGCCGGTTTGGATGGACAGCTGGCCCGAAAAATGTTCACGCACCGATGATATCGACAAAAGGTCAAAGGGTGGGGTAAGTGCCCGTCGCCCAGTCTCGGCGGTTCACTACTGCTTTCGGGTTCTGTACCTGTAATTACAAATAACTTAAATTGTCTTTTATAACACTGAGGATATACTTAGATCTATCGATTTCTTTTTTAAATAAATGCAATTCTTAAAATTTTCCAATTACATATATTTCCTGTTCAGTTATTACACGTATTGACCATCAGTCTATATTGCGGCGTCGTATTTCAACCACACACAGTCTAACAATTTTATAATTTCCATCTACGTATACGAAAACTCCGAAAATGTCTGTAAAAGTCTAATTACCTCAGATACGTTAAAAAATAGCGATTTAAGACGGAATAAAATCGTTTTCTGAATTTAAATAGTGGTTTGAGACATCTATTATATGTAAAGCAGGTTTAATGGGAAAAATCATTTTATTCGCTTCACTACATACTCCTTATCAATTTTAACAAGTAGTATATATATATACTCTTATGTTATTAAAAAAAAAAATTCATCCATTTATCACATCGCATTGAATATTGCACAATTATATTAAAGTTGGAATTTATATTGTAAAGATGAATTTGAGTCATGCTGATTATTGAGTATGACATTTTGCCTCACAAACTATGCAGTTATATATATATATATATGCTCTTAATCGATATGTACATACAAATTTTGGACGAGTTAATTTCATTCAAGTCATTCAATATAGCTTCACCCTAATAGAAAATGAGTCAAGTTTTTGGCTATAGTTTCGCTGTCCAGTTTGCTTTTTCCCCACGTTAAAGGTATAGGATAATAATTGGTCAATGTAACAGAAAACTGGACATATTTCTACCAGGGCAACAACTGATATTAATATATACCCTGCACACAATGTAACCTTTATGTAAGAAATATGACTATTAAATAATTATGACCATGATATGATTATTACAGAATTGTTATTTGTTGTATTTACTGGGTAAATATATATAATGACATTTAAAGTAGCTAATAAACCCCCTATTTTCTTTGATATATTATCGTCGCTTGTATTTGATTAATGGTAATCGTATGTTTATATACCAAAGTGGATGTTTTGCATCGTTCAATAATAGCGTATATATAGATTGTATCAGATCCAAACATGTTTTCCGAGCTGAGAAAATCATATATATTTCTCATTTCATGCAACAGTAGGAATAAAAAAAATCTAGAAAGTATAGTCGGTTAGATGCAATTATATTTGCGCGTCTGTCTTAAACTCAGCAAATTTCTATTGTCCTGAATTTTAATACATAACGCGTATATTACAATAGTGTATTACAATTATACATTTAGTCTTCGCAAAAAAAAATTTTTGTTATTGGGTTGTGTATAAATGTTAGTTCATCAATGACAACCGTGCGGTTCGACTAAGATTGTATCTCATTTATGCGTGTCTCAATAGAAAAAAGGAACAAATTTGAAATTTCCATTTAGATCAGGTTTCTCGCTAATAGCCACTTATTCATCTTGATATACTGGTTCAAAGATACTGGAACAGCAATATCCTAACGTTATTTCACAAAACTACACAATTTCTGGAATTTAATCTTTTACTTTATCCGAATATACGTCGACAGGCGGAAAATGTAGTGTTTATCTTACAATGCTGATATATTAGCCAAGATATTTTTTTAAAAAACATTAAATTGTTGTTTTTTCTTCGCAAGGTCTGGAAACGTACGGAAGTGTGGAATTTTAAGGATGAAATTTTTACCCAAAATTTCTCGTATAAGTTCCGCAGGTTTTAATTTCGAGAAACCAAAAAGAAAAAATATAAATTTTTAATCTGCTAACTAAATAACTTTTTTTTTTCAATTCCATAGATTAGCTTCATTTAGAACGAAATTAATTTTAATTGGTCAAACAAGAATCGATGATAATATCCTTTGTAATGTCACTTTTCAAATTATAATTATCCATCATATTGGCACCTTCCTTTTGACATTTTGCAGATAAACTTGAATACAGACAAAAATTAAATTATCCGTTACAAATGCGACTGCCCCCTCCCTCCTCATTTTTTTGTTATCAAATTTTACCTATACATTTAACTACCTTTTCATGTGTTTTATTTTTTACCGTAATTCATAAACAAAAGTACTCAATATATAATATTTTTTGTGATGCGTGTTCTGGGTAAACTTAAAACTAATTTCAATTTGGGATAAATTCAAAATACTACTATAAGATATTCAATGATTCAGATCTCTAAATTCAGATTGAAATCGATTTCTTCTATTTTTCAGCGAATAAAATAGTTAGAGGAGACAAAGGACTCTCATATACATATGTATATATTCTATTATATATATACAGGGTGTCCTACAACCGAAGGATAATATTACAGGGGGTGATTCTTCCCATAATTTAAAGCAAAAAAGACTTGTAGCGCAGCTTGTTCCTATATTGATAATTTAATTATGCTGAATTACTTTATGTTGGCCCTTATTTGTGTCTAATTTAAATACATTACGATAAAGAGGACATCAAGAATCATTTATTACGTCATTGATTCGTACGATGCCTCTCATGATAGTGTGTTTAAATAGCCAGTAAAGGCCATCTGAAAATATTTCGCTATAATTACTCCAGCAATCGGATAAAATTTTAATACAGGACTTTTTTGCTTAAACTTGCGCGAAGAATCACCCGTTACCCGTGAAATATTACCCTTCAGCTGTGGGACACCATATATATATATATATATATATATATATATAGGAATAAAAACATATTATTTCATAATATTTCTGACATTGCAATTGAAAAACCAGGAGTCCAAACTGATTTCGATGTAAACGAACGCTTATATATATATTATATATATATTGATCCTAATGTAAGGACAGATATAAAAGCGAACATCGTAAATTTTTACTTGAAATCGATAAGAAACTCTTTGAAGGGCTGTTAGGTGAAATCAGCACTTAACACAGTAGTAATAATAAGGTGTTTGCAGGGATATTGACATTTTTGTATAATTATAAATGTCCACTTTGCTATAACAAAAATGAAAAAGTATGAAAAATATAAAATGCATAAATTTAATGAAACGCATTTGATGGAAAACATTATTGTTGTTCTGCGCTAATGTGAGCATGACACCGAAGAAAATATGTGGACTTTAAAAATATTGAAATTGCGATCGTTGCGCACAAAACTGATTGCAAATAAAGCTTTTATTTCCGTGTTGTTGTCGGCATGGAAAACAGATTTTGCATTCGTATTTTCGCGAAACGAGAGAAAATCTGTTATATTCTTTATGAAAAAAAAATCAGAAATTTGCAATCTAACGAGTTCGTAGGGTTATCTGCGCTTCCTCAACTGTATACTTGTTCTTATTGAACGATGGACGTTTAATTTTCGCGAGATTCTATAATGATGGAGTTTATACGACTTTATGTGTAATACACAATTTTCCGATGAACCACCATATTATGTTTATGAAAAGAAACTGAAATAAAGAATTAGAAAGTAAATACCTTCATTTAGTATATTCAAGAACCTTGAAGAGCACTCGTAAAATACTGTCATCTTTATGAGGACTCTATTTCGAAGAATAATTTTTAAACCAAAAACAATTAGTCCGTCACTCTCGGTGTCTTTTTAGGCTTATTATTTAACTAATATTTATCGATGCGCTATATTTAAATACACATTTTCATATAACCGTTCGATAAAGAAAATTACATTTTTATGAAGCCTTAAAAAATTACAGATATTATTAGCTTCGAACAATCATTTGAAGGTCTACGAAATTTTAAGTGAAATCTGTGCAATGAATTATGTAACTTAATAAGAGAAGATGCGCTTCATTATAGTAAAAGTAAAAGTCAAAGTCAAAGAAAATGATGAAAGGAATTGTTATTGATTTATCTAAGGTATTATGTTCCCATTTTTAATGAAATTTTACATATATAATATACACTTATTTTTAAAACATCCAAAGAGGCCAAGAAAATTTTAGATTCTTAATTATAAGATTAAGTAATTAATTGATTATTAGAATAATAGATAATTAGGATGTAATACGTACATTGAAAAGGATCAATTAAAAATCTAATTGTGTTACATTAAATTATGAAAGAATACGATTATCGCAATCAGCCTACTATTGCAGATTGATACGAAATACTGGTCATACTTAGTAATGGCTTTTGGTATATGCAATTTGGAATCTGATGTTAATTAATTTAATTAACAAAAATTAAATTCTCACAGAGGAGAATTTCTGGGAGAAAAGAAGGTTTTGAAATATAATGATCCATATTTTAGTGTGGTTTTTTCCAACAGTCGATAAGTCAGAAAATGTTTCTTAGATTTTTAAATTACAAAACTTACATTGCAATGTCATATAATTCCATATTTATTTATTACGAATGTTTATTTAAATATAGTGTACTATTTTAACAATTCTGTATACAAACAATTTACGCTTATAAATATTATTTTAATGTAAACATTTACATTAAAATTAAACATTATTCTAAATTAAAAATTATTCTAAATTTTTTAATGTAAAAGTTATGTCTACTTCATACCCACCATTTCGTAATCAACGACCTCGAATACTATCATTTATAGATTCTCAAGAATATTGACAGCCTTTTAAGAAAGATGTGAGGTTTGGACCAACTTTTTTCGTAATTTCAGTGTAGTTAGACACCGTCTAAAATTCTCTGTAGACCGAAAACAAAAATTGTTTAGATACATTGAAGCTATGTCCTCCACACTCATCTATTATATGAATTTATTTCAGTGTATAAAAACTGATTACATATATTTTCCCGTATTTTAATGGAATGTTTTGTGATTATATACAAATATAAGATCGAAAAATTGATTTTAAAAATTAAAGTACAGTTTTCACCATTATTTTATTTGTATATATATAAAAATTAATATTTTTACTAAAAAGCTCACCAAAAGCATCTACAAAAACCATGTCGCATATTATTTTTGAACGCATTTTTTTTCTACGTAAAAGTTTATAATAATGGTATCAATCAATGGCAAAGTTTAAAATGAATAAAATAAAATGTACTCTAAAATTTTGACAAATCGACATTTTTATGGTTTTAATGTTCAAAGATATGTTACATTTGCGAGTCTCTGCAATAAAAATTTTATCAAAAAAGGAGTCCGCTTGGCATGGATTGTCCCTATTTCATCCCTTTGCATGTATGTATCTCGTAAGCAATTGTCATACACTGAATGAAAATATTCTATAAACTTGAAAGAATAGATTGAAGAAAGTAGAACTTTCGAACATGTTAAACTTTCTATTATCGTACAATATATCCAGAAAGCACGCATTATCGAATCCACATATAATTTCAGACCAAATAGAATGTTTTGACATTTGTGTATTGCTTGTGAAGCTTCGCTGTAGTGGTATAGTTGGCGTAATACGTTACTGTAGATAATGTCAATTTTTAGTGTACAATTACTGATATAGAATGTTCATACTGATAATGCTGGAAAGAACCACACTTCCCCGAATTTATCAGTATTTGCAAGACTTGAAAGATTAACAATGCGAATATACATCAACTGTCACCTACTCTACTGATCCGTTCAAAGCTGCAAATGGCAGATATGTATATATTATGATCGCCCCTCGTATGCTTGCAAGCTTAGACCCTATGTACGCACATATATCGTATATATGGAGCACGATCTAATGTATATGAATTTGCATCCAATAAATATAAAAAAAAAACAATATATATGAAGAAAGTCAATATTAAAAGAGAAATGTTAAGAAATTAGGAATGGCCAATACAGTTCAATATAATTTGTGTTGTACACAAATTATAAGAAAAAAAACCCATGATAAAATTCCTAATTTCTTAACATTATTATATTACAGTTCATTTTTTTAAAAAATTCTTTTATCAATATTAAAAGAGAAAAACAAAAAGTCGGTTATCTTTTTCCAAATGTATATCCGTATCAAAACGGGCTGTAGACTTAATAAATGATCTATGGTTTTGTTTAATTTATATATTTAATTTGTGTCGACCTGTGTGGAGTGATGATATATAATAAACACGCCCACACACACGCACTTCCGTTTTTCATGCAATTATAGTTTTCATACAAAGTTTTTGAAAATCGATAACCTACTTTTCGTGGGGTGTTCTCGTTCTGAATCTGCAATACATTTTTTTATTATATCCAACCATCCTTCCAATATATGTATGGCTGCCTGAATATTAAACAACGTGAAAAAAAAATTCATTTTTTTCGGAATAAAACCTTAATTTTTTATAAGAAGACGTTTTATCCAATCGGGTCGTGCGTTTGCGATTAAAAATTCAATTGACACTCATAAACGTCAATATAATTCTATGCCGTTTTATATAGGCATTATAATACCGGGTTAAAGAAGTTTGGAGAAAATAAGAAAGAATAGCATATATACAACCATAACGTTACGAAAAATAAAAAGGTAAATGCGAACGGAATTAATATATTTATTCGGTATATGAGGGTTTATTATCACTTGTTTATAATTTCGTTAACCATGCATTCCTTAATTCTTCGCGAATGTGATAAACTAATCGTTTGATATAACGAACAAATAGAACGATGCACTGATAAGACGAGAAGAAGTGATAAGTCATCAGTATAAGATACCGCAGCTTATTTTGACAAATATTATTAATAACAATACTTCAATTCTCTGTAACTTAAAAGATCTTTACTATACTTATAGCTGTTTGGAAAATATAGGCATAAAACAGTTTATAAATTGTGTACAAATATTTACCGGACTTGACGCGCAGTTTTAATAACCGGCGTCTTGAGTTTCATTTAAGGGATTACAACAATCGCGTCGTTATTATGCATATATTTGTAAACATATTGGTGAAGAAATAAAATGTACGACGAGAAAACTACGAATATACGACATGTGTGTCAATGCTGTTTCTTGTTTTCTTTGGAATTATATATATATGCTATTCCGACGACGTAATAAGACTCTTCTCAATTTGTTTTTATTTATATATATTTATTGGTGGAATATAACCGATTGTGTACTACTGACCTTATTACATAAGTATTTAATTATTTTATATCATTATTTGAGAGCAGAATAATGTCTCAGATACAATATAATCAGTTTCAACAATATGTATGTCTAATAAATTATATGATCGGGGAATATACCATTAAGGAATATTTTCAATATTTGATTTTATTTTATACGATTTCTTATATATATATATATATATAATATTTAGTTAGTAATTGATTTGGGATGATTAGTATGTATTCGTAAGGTATCACAAATCATGTTATCAAATTTATTATGTTTTCAATTCAGGATTGGATAGTTGAAAATTAAAAAGTTAAAACTGAAGTTAAAATTTAGAAAGTTATTAATAATGTTTTAACGTAAATACTTTTTATATCGTTAATTTGTAACTTAACTTTATTAAGTTTACTTTTAACTTTTTAACTTTTAACCCTTAACATAACATCGTTAATATTTTGTACATATTACTATAACTTAACTGAATTAAAAAAAAAGTTAACTTTTCACTGTCTGAAATACCTTATTTTTATATAGTAATTAATGGTTTTTACAAGTATAATCAAGTTAAAATTTAATATACACTTAATATATACATTCTTTAAACTATATATTTTCATTAATAAATTGACATTTCTGCAATACTTTGTAGCCCGAAAATTTAAAATGCTGATATCACGATTAACGTATAATAGTGATATCTATTATTATTACTTCTTTTATAAATAATTTGTTGTTGTTTTTTTTTTTATATAAATAATAAACATAATCTCTTGTAGAAAATAAGTCCAGTTTATGGACATTTTTTCTGGATTCCATTACTTTTAACGTAGAGGCCAGAAAAATTGGGCAGAAACTGGTGTCATTTTCTACTAGGGATTTTATGGATTTTATTCGACCATGTCAAATGCAGCTGAATTTAAGTTTTTAAGTTAACTTAATTTAAGTTTAACTGCAGCTCATGTTAAGAAAAGATATGTAAATACAATAAATGTAATAACGATGGCAAATTCGTTATATATGGAGCCCGCCGAATTTTCTCTACACTTAAAGTGATCTGCAGCTTTGTCTCCAAAATATCTGTACAACAACTGTAAAATTATTATTTTCTTAGGAATAAGTATTGAAAATTTAATATATATATATATATATATTTTTATCAGATTATATTCACTTGCGCAAACGAAAATAATGACTTTTAAGGGGGTTCTAAAGTAAAACAGTTCACGATCTAACCTCGAAACAAGAAAAGTATAAATAAATAATTATTGAAGTTTTTTTTTTTTTTAATTTGGGTTCTGAACAAAAATTGGTGGCACTTTTATAAAGGGGTGTCAGACAGTAAACATTGACGCCGCCAGGAGCGCTCGTGTCGCTGTTTGCACTCGTTATACATATAAGGAGTCCAGCCGATGCACCTTTTGACGTGACATATTGTTTTATATGACATATTTTTTTTTTTTTTTTTTTTAATGTTTCTATATTTTGTTACAGTTTCATTATTGTTTACTTGATAGAAAAGGCTTTTATGCTTTAAATCCTTAAGGTATAATGAGACTGTCATCCAATAACGAACTAATAGACATCACTGACCGTTATTAGTTTTAAGACTTAAAATTGTTCTGTGTGCATGCGGAAGGAACGTCATATAGTTGCTGTTACATTTCTGTTCCAATACAGAACTTGACAGAACTTTCGCATCAAAAATATTATTCAATGCTGGTGTATTTAATGCAATAAAACCTTTATTTGTTGATTATCAAGTAGCAGCAATTTTTTTAACAAAAATCAAGTTCATTTATTTGCCTGATGATCGGTTTGACATAAGCTTTTTATTTATTTTTTTGTTTTTGTTTCGGAAAGAGAGAAAGAGGCTCTTGATATTAAAATAAAGTTTTAAGCAAAAACTCGATAGTCTTCGCTCTTCTGGATTGACGACCCGATGATTATAGAAGTATGTGATGCCCTATATGTACGTAAGGTCGAACTGACCATCGTTTGGTTGGAGAAGTGACGAGGTTTGTTTCTATAATTACAGAATTACACCGATATTGATCCCTTGAAATTTGACCGCCTTGTTGGATAAGCTTGGTCACTGCTGGATATGCAAGTAGGCCCTGATTAAGAAAGTAGGTGACACTTAGTCGGTTTTCTTTATCATTGTCGGCTGTAATTTCTGATGAACAGTCGACACAATCTCCGTATTTCTACATTACCTCACTCGTGGATGTTCTCGCGACAGATCCTATAGTGGATTGGCCGATCAAAGCGAAGTGGCTACGAATTCTATTCCTATAGTCCCGACAACTTTAAATCTGTGTAATTCTTAACACAAATATATGTCTTGTGTGTTACTTTTGTCTTTTTTCATTTTTTCTATTTGTGAACGAAATGTTGCTTGTTGCTATAGTAAGTCCCCTATTCAGTGGACGATACTGTCACATGCAAATTGTACAATTAATAATGTATACATGCAACAATAATATATAGTACTATGTGCATGTAATTGGAATTTAGGGATGTCTGACTTTCTATAATAAAATTAAACATTCTTTCAGAAGCCATGACTTTATATTACTGTAGGTAAATTTAAAAACTGTACCTGCTTCTTGTACCTTCAAATACTTATATAGGAGTCATTGTACGGCATCCTCTGGTAAAGGTATATTTTTTTGAGAGTACAGTTCCTATACTGCACCCCTCGATTGCTTTAACCCCTTTAACCATTTCTAATAGCTTTTCTTTTAGGTGGCTTATTTGTATTGCCTGATCCATTCCAAATTTTTCAAGAATCTTTCGAATGAAGGTTTACTGATTTTTCAACAATTTATCTTTAATTCGGTCACTTTCAACTTTCAGGGTTGTTGAAGGAACTGTGCTCTTAAAAAAGTATATCGAAAGGGATTGAAGAACACGAAATAGCATTAAGAATCATAGAGAAGTATTTATTCGAAGTCGCGATTGATGATCCTCTCTATATAAATCTCAATCTTATTACGTACAAATAGTCTTCAATGAATTAGCTGTATCCGATTAACTATAAGGTCTCGGTTTGAGTTTTCACTGTTTCGAATTGAAAGAGTACCGACCTTAAAAATAATTTGTTTCCAAAAGTTCGTATTAATATTAGATTCATTTTTACTGGAATTTTTTGGGGATTGTATATGTCATATAGAATCACGCCCTTCCAGCCCAAATTTTGAAAAAACGTTTCAAAATAATTGTTTATTTATACTTTTAAATGTTGAAAAGGTTGGTCGGTAACTGTTCTACTTTAAAGCCCCAGGAATAATCCAAAAGTGGTCACATTACTACTTACTCCGCGCAGAAAACAAAAAAGAAATTCTCCTATATAAGAACGCAGCAGGTGTCTGAAAATTGAGTCATAATGTCTTTGGTAATTATCTTTGTTTCAGGTATACCCGGAACTTGGTAGATGAAGGAAATGGCAAGTTTAACTTAATGGTCTTATGTTGGGGAGAAGGTCATGGCTCAGCTATACATGATCATGCCAATGCCCACTGCTTCATGAAAATCCTTCAAGGAGAAATGTGCGAGGTATTTGTCATATTCAAAAGATGAATGAGGAAACGATTTTATTTCACCATTTATCGATTAAAAATAATTACATTTAACAAAACTATTTCCATTGATTGTACAAGTTATTCAATTAACGTCGTACTTAATAAATAAAAGTTAAATTAAAAAATAAATTAAATTACATTTGCCATTGTGGAAGTTTTCGTCTATTAATCACAAAAACGAATACGGTAAACAGAGTGATAAAAAAGGGAGAGAGGTCCAGTTATCACTGACACTGATAATGGTCAATTATATTTATTATAATGTTTGATTTTAAAGATATTGTCAAATTTAGAGACAGATTGCTTTTTAAATCTTAAATCAAAGATCCCATATAATAGCAAAAGATTCGACGCCACTTGAACAAAAGATAATTTTTCCTCCATTTAAAAGCATATAAAATGCGTTAAGAATAAGAGGTTTGTCACACCATAAAAATAAGTTTAAACTATAGTAAAAGAAGAAAAATGTTAGTTTTGAAACATTATGATTTTCTCGATCGCTACTTGGTGATTTATTAAAAAATAGTATTAATAGGTGGTACACGATCCAGTAAACAAATTAAAGATTTAAATGTTTACGTTTCGACCATGTTGATTTGACGGCTCTCTTCAGAATTGATTCTTGTAAAAAAAGAGATACAAATAAATCAATATATTGACATTTAAAAAAAAAGTTATGAAACTTTAAGAATAATTTCGCTTACTTGCGATGTTATATTGATGAATTAGAAGTACTGAAGGATAGGTATATAGGCAAGGATTACTTGTTTATATACTTTTGTTTATGTTTACCATTCATACAAAACAAACTGGCATACCCTTTAAATTTTGGCAACGTATTAAGAACTCAATTATTGAGAAAAAAAAGAATTATAACTGTACGGTTAACACTTTTTTATAACAAAATTTTCAATTTCTGTTCTTTTTTGGTCCGTAGCTAAAATCTTTACATTTTTAAAATCGAAACAATGTGAAGTATTTATTCTATGTTATTTAGCCCTGTATATTTTTCTTCTGGTCCATATAGATGTTCTTCTAGTGTTCTTTCAATCTTATTTCCAAAAGTCTGCTAATTTGACCAATTTACACTTTTTTGCACATTCTTTGCACGGAATTTTCTACACAATGTTGCTCATTTCATTATAACAGGTCTATCTTTTGACAGTTTGATTCCAGCTATGTTTGTGTTTATAGGTTTGTGTACAACTCTGATTTTTTCTTTTATTAGGTTTTTTGTTAATTTTTCTGATAGTCCTTTAACATAAGGTAAAGAAACGATTTTAACAAATTTGTTTTTGTTATGTTTTATACTATTGTTATTGCATATATATGGTGAACCCGTGTTTTGATAAGGTGTTTAGATAAAAAGTGTAAATATTTTTCAGTTTTTTTGTGGTACCAATCGGTGTCTAGGAAGCCGTTATCTTTTCTGATAACTATAACCGATCTAGGAAACTAATGTTGTTTTGTTCATCTTCCAATGTAAAATTATCTATCCGCAATGTAAAAGTTTGTAAAATTGACGGAATTTTGCGATAAGGAGCCAAAGTAAGATGTCATCTACATATCTGATGTGGAATCATAATTTGAACTGTAGCTTGTTGATTAAAAAAGTTTCTATAAATTCTAACATCAAATTTGCAACAAATGATGATAATGGAGACTCTATTGGCACACCGTATACTTGTTTGTATACATTATTGCCTTTGAATTTGAAATACACGTAGCATTCAAATTGAGAAATTTCAGGATATTTTATATCGATGATAATTTTTACTAAAGTATAGTAATCTATGATCTATAAGTAGTTATAACGATTTTAATTTTGTTCTGCAATCCAAAGAGTTTTTTACAAAACTTGGATATTTCCCAACCACTTTCTATAATATTTCAGAATAATATTTTGCCAGTAACGCACGTACAGTAAAAGAATTGTAAAATTAATGCATAGAATTATATATAAAATCATTAAATTTAATAATTGTGCTTTTCTAAACGAATATATTATACTTTTTACTATAATTGTAGTGACAAACACGTATGTGTTATATTGAAAAATATAGATATATCATTGTTTTTACAAAATTTAAGTGATAATTCAAATAATTCGATGACCTGCTTGTAATATTCAACAACCTTGACTAAAATAATTCATTAATAATTTAATTACACTGAAGTTATCTATTGTTTAAATGTAAACGTATGTTGACAGTTCTTCATTCATTTCTCTTTATAGTAGCTTAAGTAGAAGAAATGTATAAATTATTTAAATACAGTTTGCAACATCAAAACGATATAAAATATTCTAATATAAGACGGTACCGGCAATGCCTTGTTGTGTGTATATATATATGAATAATATATTCGTAACATTTATTTTTGGGCCTCCACGTAAAAATAACGAACATATTTAAAGTAGACTTTTATATATATACCTGTTACTTGTGTGCGCTGTTTTTCATATGTACGTATATAAGAATAAGTATAATGTAAAGTATTCGATGGCTCAATTTAGTGTGTGAAGTAATCGTTTACACACTTGGACGATCACCTGCCAACATAAGATAAAGAAATATTACGAGTGCGGAACAATGATAAAGTCGGCCGATGAATTATTTTTGCCACTTAAACGTACGATTTTTTTAATTTTTAACGCGTGAATATTTTAGTGCTCACAAATAACATTGAGTTGTTCATAAGATTGATCTAAAAAAATTTAATCAAAAATATGATTATCTTCTAACAGAAATGATTGATTACATATCCGTATATATCGCTCTTATTACATGTACGTAAACATTAAATGTCTATTTTTTATTGATTGTTTATTCATTCATTGTTTAAATCACACGTGCTAAATTAGCATTTGTCCGCTAAATGATCCTTTTATTTCTCGTTTGATGAGTAAACAAACACCAAAACTAGGGAACGTATAAATAAAGTGCATGGAAGTAGAAAATTTAAGAATTTATAAAAATCAAATGAAAAAAAAAAACAATATTAAAAAAGAATTAATAGAAATTCATCACAATAAAAAAAATTTTAAATACAGTTTCAAAAACTGGCAAATATTGATAAAAGCTATTGACAAATGATATAGTTGAAATATGAGAAATTGAGAAGAAAACGAAAATCGACAAAACTCACAAATATGAGAAAACAGAATATTGAAACTACAATCGAAACAATAGATACTTTCAACCTGAAACTAGAAACTGTATGATAAAATTTAAATGTATTCAGAATGTAATAATATACATTTCGATACATTTCTATACATCTGAATTCTACATTGTCCCTCAATTTTAAGGTTTTATTATTTTTTTTTTTTTTTTTTTTTTTTATTAATGCATTTGAATGTATCGGGTACATTTATCAAATTTAAGGATTTCCCATTTTTGATCCAAATGTTTTTAATTGAATTGAGAAGCATTATTTGTATATACTTTATGAATTTTCATATTTTACTATTTATGGATTTGCGTATATTCAAGCATAATATTTTTTATTCATAAATTTGGATTGGAATGCATTCATTCATTTCTATTCAGTCCAACACAAAAAAAAAAACATTCCATACGTTCAATTCCAAAAATCAGTTGCCAACGAAATTAAAAATATTATATATATTAAAAGTATTGCGTAAAGTATTATTAACAAATTGTGCATTTGTTACAATTTCAGACGCAGTACAAATGGCCAAGAAAACCCGAAGAATTAGAAAGTTGTGAAAATCATCAGGAACTGGAAGAAAGTGGAAGACGCGTTTATAGAGTCGATGACGTTGCTTACATAAACGGTACGAATATATACAATATATATCTATGTTTTGCGGTTAAAGTAATAAGTAGCCTGCAGGTCAAGAAAGTTTAATAAAAATGTATAAGTGTATATCGGATAGTACTGAAATTGGTCATCTCTTATTCGCTTTCATTGAAACACACACACACACTCGCACGTATATATAATAATGCCACAAATTAGTGGGATGTAGCGACCATCTTTGCTCTTATCAATTCCAAGATTATTTATTGATTCATGGCAATCACTAATTCAAGGATGTTTTTCAAGATGCAGAGTTAGTCCTGTGTCATGTTTTATTATATGTCGACATATTTTATGAAGCACTACTTGATGAATGCTTGTAATAAAATATAAAAAGTATAGGAAGCAAAATAAATACATACTTCATTTTATTATACTTCTTTTATTATTTACATAAAACAAATATTTCTAACAATGTTAATAAATAAAAAACAAATAATACAACAGTAATGTATTTGTTCGATACTTGTGTTTCATGCGGAGGACAGACTCCATTGGATTGCATCGAGTGGAAAATCCGAGCACAATCAATCCCGCGGTTTCGCTTCATCTGTATTCACCGCCATTTTCCTCGTGTTCAATATATAATAAACAGACTGGTCAAAGTACCCGGTGTAAAGTGACATTCTGGTCAAAATTTGGAGAACGTCGAAATCGGGTAAGACTTATTTATTTCCTAATTTCATATTGCGCATGCGTATAATTAAATTGAATTAATTCTCTCTGATGTTTATTTTTGCAGTGAAAACTTTAAACAATTTAATGAAGTAATTTTCACTGTAAATCCATATAGGAACTCAAATACTCATAGCTTAATTTCCACTAAAATTTACATTAAAAAAATCTTTTTTCTGTTTTCAGGAAATTCAAGATTCAAGAATTCCCGAAGACAACTAAAAAACAAGATATATCTTTAGGAACATTATTTTTAGAAATTTTTATTATGGCATTTACGATATTTCGTTTTGATATACCTATATATATATATAACAGCGACTGCTGATATTGTTATGTGTTTTTACGCAAGCTACGTTCATGAATAATGTGTTTCTAGAAAAATAATATATTGACAACAAAGGCGAGTTCCGCAGTAAGCGAGGAAAATATTCCGCAATTTTTATATACCGGCGTATGTGACTATATTATAATATATATAATCGTATTTTATAATTATATACAAACTGACGAAGGGTTCGCTATATTATTTCGCTTAATCGAACACGAGCACATGGTCTATTATTCTTATGTCAATATTAGATTTATTGTGAAGATATAAATATATGAATAATTATTTTGTAAAGAGTTGTATACGCAAATTACTTTTTACACCGTAAATAAGGATTAGTCATATAGATATCCACGATAAGGATTTTTTTTTAATTTAAAGTACGGAATTTTCCTTCAATGTATCTTGATAATATAATCGAATATATAGGTGATGACAGAATAGCAATTCCTCATACCGAAGAGTATCGATTTTTTCTATTGGAGTATATACAGTTTTTTAGGATCAACCAATCGAATTCTATTTATCTTGCTAATAAAACATTCCAGATTGCAAAAGATGCAAAAATGTACAGAAATAACATGATGCGACTAATTTCGATTTTTGTATTCCAACCTTTAATTGAATGAAGCTAACACCAGTTGAGATAAATGTAGTAAGTACGCAACGAAACGAGCATAAAATTATTTTTTTATGTGCCTTAACGAAGGCGAATAATTTAGATTTTTGAATTCGTTCAGATTTACTCATTCTTTTGCCAAATTATTAATATATACTGCAAACTATGAAACTGGTGAATATGGACATCCGTTCATCTCGCAGTAATGCCGATTAGAAAATGTGTTATTTGAAGACACCTCTATAACCGAATCATCTGAATCCGACTATCTTGAGAAACTGAATTAAGCGAGAACTTATTGCACTGGATATATGGGAATCGGTATCCTAGCATAGTCTGAGCTAAAATGAATTAAAATAAGGAAGACATCAAATTAAAATATCTCATTATACAAACGTTATTATAAGAAGTATAAAACAAACTTAATAACTTATGTACCGAAATTCATCATTGCATAATTTTAATACTGACATCGGTATATCGTTTGACATCATCAGACTTAATTAAAAACCATAAACGAATGTTATTATAACTTAAGATTATGCGTATTTTGAAAAGTCCGTCATTCGGACTATTGACTAGCAAAAAAACCAACAAACGGAACGCATGGAGGAAAATTTGTTGAGGTGACGGTAAGAAAATAGATAGTGATTTATGTCATTATGTTGTTTAATTACAAAATTTCAGATGTATCTATGAAATTGGCGATAAACACCAATAGAGAAAATTTGCATGAAATGTGTTTAATCTACATATTAGATTCTATACATGCTACTAAAGTCAGAACATAAATTATGTGCAATTAAATATTCAAACATTAATATAATACAATAATAATTCCAGTACTAATATAATACATAATACATAATACTGATACCAATAATTAATTACACACTAATCGACTTATAAAACAAATTATAAAACAAGTAGAAACTAAGTATAACTAATTTCTTCTGTTCTCGTGAATCACTCAGTCGACATATTTTTGATGTCGGCGATGCTTTTTAACTCTCAAGGTTATCCAAGATCCATCGCAAGTAATACCCGATCTTCGTGTAAGCTGCTGGGGCGTTCTTCTTTTCACGGCATCCCAACATGCTTGAGCTGATAATACCAAACTGTACCATTCGAAGATTATCCTGATATTCAGCAATACTTTGAAGAGGACCTCCGCTATCTCCTTTACATGGATCCTCGTTATTTTTGCCACAGGCGCATATATTTTTATGCGAAACAGTCATCCAACGCCGTTCATATGACCCAAAGCATTGTTCATTCGAAACTATTTTTAAAGAAGCTTGCAATAAACTATCGCTCCGCTTGCCCGTTTTTCTTGTTCCCCAGCCGATGACAATGCCAGCTTTCAAGGATGTTCTAACTGTATTTCCCAGTGGTAAGCAAATCGGCTTCACGTTATGGGGTCGAAAATCGATCGTGCTATTCAACCTGATCAATGCTATGTTGTCTTGTAGGTCATAAGTGTTGAAATGTGGATGAACCACAGTCTTTTCCACTCCTAAAGTTTGATATTTTTCGGCGCAATTAATCTTTTCTCCGCTGAATGTCAAATCACAGTCTATCTCCGTTGTAAGATTATAGTCTCCGACTCGTACACTGTTCAAAGTTACATCTGCAAATTAAAACATATTGAATTATTGATAACCTAATTTTTCATTACTATTAACACTGTTCATCTCATTAAAAACGAAAACAAAGATTACTTTTCGGAAGTCCAGCCAAACAATGAGCAGCCGTCAGTACGTAACGCTTGTTGATAACTGTCCCTCCACACAAAAATTGTTGATCCTTAGAACCAACAACGTCGTAAGCCAACAATGTCATCCAAGGAAACTCAAACATAGATGTTTCATCGCCCGAGGTTGTTTTGTATGGCATGATCGGACCGCACATTTTGTGTTCTAAGAGTTGCAAACTCGGGTGGTGCTTTACGATTTCCGGAGGCGCATATACTGATGGATTTTTTAGGTGTCCCGAAAATGTGACTTTTTCTGGCTTCTGTATCGCATTCTTTCTTTCGTTAGGATTTATCTCGCAGCAAATTAAAGGAATACTTCCTAAAACGTGACAAAACATTGGTTATTATTCACATACGCACAAAACATACATAATTAGAATTAGTATAGTGTATACAGGTGTCACTATATTAAGTACACATGGCAGTGACATTGACAATGACATTATATACAATATTGAATTTGTCACATTTAATATCATAATACATTCTATTATCGTAATCACTAATTTAAACAAATTGTAAAAAATTTACTATCAAAAAATATGGCTCAAAATTTGCGGAAAAATACTGAATCTAAATTTTTAAATTGACCAATTATAGAATTCGAGATATCCACAATCTTCGACAAAATAATGTTCTAATCTTTAAACAATTGTATTTTTCTTAGTTTATTTAAGAAAATGATGAATGAGTACTTAAATACTCGAAATTATATAACGGATAAGAAAGTCATTTGTTTTCTAAAATTGACCGATTAGAAGTCGACGAGATATCTCTGATTCTCTGATCTGCAATCTAGATCAAATATTTACGTACTTCAGAAACAATGATACAAAGGCATTATTTCGGATTCGACTGATATTGTGAATTTCGTATACATATATAATATGTACATTTTATTTTGTATATATATATATATTTTTTTTTATTTTGTATATATATACATATATATTTTTTTATTTTAACAACTCATGTCAATATGCACCCACTGGTTGATAATAATCTGTTCTTCGATATAACATCTTTCCTTGCCTCAAATTAAAGGATATTATCTGCACTTTTTAGTTGCATTGGATTTACTCTTAAATTTTTCGTTAAATAGAGAGAGGGGTGGAAGGGGGAGGGTTTTTTTCACGTTTTGCTAAGTGAAAACGCATCAATTTAAGAACACTTAATGAAATTTTCAATTTTTCCTAAGGAGGGGGCTTCTGTGTTTCAAGTATATAAATTTGTTTACATAATAAATTATTTTCTTACGAGTAAAATTTCTAACTTTTCCAATTATGCTTGCACAATTACTAGCACTATTTTTAATACTAATGTACAGACTTGTTTTTCTTAAGTTATTATTCGTAGCAAAGAGGATATACTGACCAACATGGCCGCAGTTCGAACGTTTAAGTTTTTCGAAAAATTCTGTGAGATTTGTGCGATTACGTAGTCGAGTCATTACAGCTCTGCATCGATTGATGTTTATACATTTCCCTGGTAGACCATCTGGTGTCACACATGCCCGATTTTCGTCAACTACGTTGATTAAAATTAATACTGTTGATACAATAGTATAATAGGTATACTTCCCAAAGTACAGCATTGTAAAACTTCAGTTTGTACAAAAATTTGTACTTAAATGTTTCAACGAAAAAAAAACGAACGTTTAATAACTATAGTATCTTTTGTTCCGATAATTTTGATATCGTTTATGCAATTTGTGACCCAATAAAACAATTAAGCCAATCGTTAAAAATCCAATTGATTTTTAAAAAACATTTCACGTGTAGTTCAAATCTGACACCTCCGGCTTCTACCAAGGCAAAATGCCAAACAACGACTGAAGTGTAGCTTGAAAGGTTTGATCACATGGTTTGATGTTGTTGTTTTTCATAAATGTTTACTGACCCTGGAAGTCTCAAGTAACTCGGCTTGATAGAAATTATTTTAGATGGACGATTAAGGTTTGTTTTTCGGTGATGAACTCAGTCGGCAAATTTTTACATATTTTGTAATAACGGCAATTCTAAACATTCAATTATTCTAATTTATTTGAAAGTGTCTAAATTAATTAAATTATTGTTATATTTGCGTCGTATTTTTCACCGTCCGCACTAATTGAACATATCTCGTTAAAATATACGGGTGGCTCATTTTAATTTCCCCACTTAAATTCCTCATATTCTAAGGTAGCTAGAGAAAAATCGCTTCGACAAAAGTTAAACTGAACTCTATTTTCAAGGTCAATTCTAACTGTACCAAAAGATGGCCCCCTTTACCCCATTTAACTTTTGCCCGAGCGATTTTTCTCTAGCTACCTTAGAATTTGAGGAATTTAAGTGGGGAAATTAAAATGAGCCACCCTGTATAAGTCTCTAGATGATAATCGGTGACTTTTAATTTTACCAAACATTGTTTGGGATAAGTCTGGATACAGAATACAGGATGTAAAAGCTCCCGACGATATTTGTGGCGATATGCTTTCTTGTCTTGAAGCTATATACCTATACGCAGTATTTCCTTATCTTTCCTTATTCTCTTTTCCTCAGTTTCTTATACCCCCTATAATACCCCCTATAATACCCCCAGATTTCCTTATCCCAACGAACTTTCATCATGTTAATGACTATTTTTATGTTTCATTTGACCGCCCACAATCTGCTGCATATGATTTTCGAAACTTTAATAAAGTACATTTTGATCAGATGAATAGGGAACTCGTTTACTGGAGTGGCATATACTATTTGAGACAGATCTTGATAAATCTTTGTCAAACATTTATTTTATTACAAATAATATTATTTCGAGGCATGTGTAGTGCGCAACGGTTTGTCATTTCCATCCTTGATATAACCGTGATTTAAATAAAGAACTAATTTTTACTAAGAAAACAGTAGAAGATGGAAGCAATTTAGGTTGGGTCAAAATCATGTAGTTTTTAAGCGTATTCATGCTCAATGATTGCAAGCTTTTAAGATGATTTATAAGAAATAAATATAACTTTTGAAATATACAAAAAAAAAAAAAAAATATATATATATAGTAATTTATTGTAATGCCTTGATTTATCAATTTCACTTTTTGTTTGAAAAGAGATAAAAAAAATAAAATAATTATTATTTTTTAATTATTTAAATTTAACTGCTTTTTTTTCATTTTGATTCTTTTTATTCAATATACACATTTAAAATCGACTGTGTACATTCGAATTTTCACCAGGGAGGTACCTGAAAAATCTATGGTGTGCAGAATTAAGGAAGTGCCAATCAGTGCCAAGGTGTGGAGACCAGATAACAGAACAGTAAGTGAGAACAGATTTATCTGTCTTAAGACAAGCGATTTGTAAAGATGGATGATTGACGGAATATTAGTAAAGTGATTAGTGGTCCGTTTAATGGAACCTCTAGAAGTTTGTTTGCTCGAATTGTGACCTCCTCTATATGGGGTTTGAACGGTTTGAACGATAGGGAGTTGTCAAAAAGAATACCCGCTGCTAGTGCCGCTGAGCATTATGTAGTCATTAAAGGAATACGTTTTATGAGAAAAGGAAATAACAGAGGATTTTGAAAGATTGATGCGGTAGACCATTTTGAAGCGACCTGAGGTATATAAAGAATTGAGGTCCCCCTGTAAATGCGATGAGTCCATGGGACCCCTAATATCCTTCAAAAGTTTAATATATCATCAGCATATAAGAGGTAAGAGGAAGAGAAATGGGTGAGAGGAAGGTCATTGATGAAAATACAAAATAGAATAGGCCCAAGATTTTGGACCCCTGGGGATAACACCAGAGCAGATGAAGATAGGATGTGAAATGGAGTCGCTAATATACGCAACTTCTGAGTCCGACCAGTCAAATAGGATCCCAACCAGCGCAGAAGACTGCTTCCGATCCCAATTGCATTTCTGAAGGAGTGTGTGGTTTACACGTTTAAAGGTCAAACGCTTTAGAAAAGTTAATATATAAACAGCGGCAACTTGGGATTAGCGTTCAAAGACGGAATCGAAAAATAGAAATAAGTTGGAGGGAGTGTATCTCTTCCTCGAATAAAGCCATGCTGAATTTGTTTGTTGGTTCTAGATTGATGAATAATGAGTCAGATCTTAAAAGTTGCATTATAACCATCACTTATATATAATGCAACTTTTAGAGACACCCGGTCATAATTATAACGCAATAAGTCAAGCACCTCGATTGTGAGAGGCGAGAGGGACTCACGTAAATCCAGCATCCCAAAAGAAACAGATTTCACTATTACGTCCACGTCGTTGTTCCTGCATGGGGTAACGCTAAAGTTGTCTTGGAAATGATCTTTGAAGATCGAGCTCAAGGAAAATTTGAGGTCACCATTCTCGTTGAAAATTGCTCCGAAAATAATTGACCTTTTTCAGAAACGCACCTAAAACCGCGGTCCCGCCAAACCAACCAAAACAAGGAACCATTTTATTCAAATAAACTGATTTCAGCTAAGCTCAGCGACTCCCGCATTTATCAAATCAGGATGGTTGAGAATGGAACAGCGAATGTATGTCCAGATTCTTGGGCTCGTACGCTGTGTATTAGCCTCAAAAATTCCCACATATTTATATACGTGTATTACGATGTTAGGTGGTCCAAGACAGTAGCACTCTCGTAGGGAAATCATGTATACAATGAAGTATCCTACCTATATTCTTCTGCGAAGTTTCGAGGCGCCTTCTCATATATATAGTTGCTGCCATTTTTAATAGCCTCCCTTTAGAAATTAGGGCTAAAATTATACATAATAACCTTCCATTTAGGGTAGGACTGAGAAGATACATTACTAAACATGCAGAATAAATAAATAAATGGCGGAATCCTACCTATAATATTAATGCAGTATTATTATTCACGAAATAACTGAGGAACGAGATGATCTACGTGTTATTTAGTTTAAATGAAACATTTATTTTAATTTTAATTTATTGAGTAGCAATAATATGAATGCGGTAAATCGCATTGAAAATGGATTGTATATTTGTAAATGTTTCCAATACGGCCTATATTTATATTTATATTGTTGTTAATGTACCTGTGTATTTATCTATTTATAATAATATTTCAAAGTATATACTGTAGGTAAGACTGTAAAACAGCTTGAGCCGTACGTGTCTCGCCTTTTGTGCATGTAAAAAAGTTTTTTTGTGTACAATAAAGACATATTATTATTATTATTATTATTATATATTAAATAACCTAATCATGCGATGTCAACAAAACAAAAAGCCATAGCGAAGCTGTTATAGCTCATATGAAAAGGCACCATCAGGGTTCAAAAGTGGCGAACGTCTTCGCTGGGCTTTTTTGTATAGGAGTGGGGGAAGCTCCTTTTGCTTAGCTCAATGAAATAACGCCTTTATTTTCAAATTTCAAGACCTTTAGCCGATGACTTTCAAATGCACCCTTGACCTATGACTTATTGAGTATGCATCCCCGTCAAAACAGTGGCTAAATTCGTATAGAATCGGATTCCAATTCTATCCGGATTTTAAAGAAACGGATAAAAATGGATAAATCTTCTATACATTTCTATCAGTTTCTATTTAAAATCCGGATAGAATTGGAATACGATTCTATATGATTCTATCCACTTTTTGTATTTCGATGTATATAATATATTATTCGCTCTTTCGATATTGTCGGTGTCAAAATAAAAAAATAGGTTAACCTTGAAATGACCTTGAAGGTCATGCTCAAGGTCAAATGCGAAGTCACTATCGAATTATTCCAAGAACGACCTTTAATTTTTTATAAATATTTTGCCTGGGAAATGATATTACATACATATATTATATCATGTAGTGCATATATCCAGACTTTTTTGACACCCTGTATACATAACATTGCCTATGCACAATTATGGTAGTAACATATATATTATTGAGTACCTCGACGTACACGGACGGCAATACCGTGATTTCGTATGAAAAATAGTGCATGAAATAGTAATAATTGAAATATTATATTTATTTGACATAGTCGAATTCGAAAATTATGACACCTTTCACTCATGTACAACGAGTAAGGAAATTGTACAAGACTATTTTGAGGTTACATCGAGGTTTACCGAAAGAGATGCAAGAGCTTGGTACTACATATGTACGCGATGAATTTCAACGGCATAAATCATGCAATTCTGCTGAAGCAAACGTGTTTTTAAATGAGTGGGCTGTAAGGATAATGTGCACAATATGAATTTTACATCAATAACCTCTTTGTAGGACTACAATGTGAATACTATAGTCGGAATAACTAATGTGAAGTGAATGGTGCCTGTAAATTGAATGAAAAAGTTGCAATTAACTGTTTATCGTATTATTGTAATTGTTTAATGTGTACAAGTTCTGATACTTCTTAACAATAATAACAAATATATTTTTAGTTATCCCTGTCGAAAAATACTATAGAACCTTATTCAAAAAACATATAGAAATTTTATTTTTTGATTAAAAAGTGATTTAAAATATGTGAACCTTAGTTACAATGTGTACAATGACTAAATACATAATTTTTAATTGAATAATGTTCCACCTAACAAAAAGATCGTACAGAATATAGCTTACAACTAGACTAAAATAATAAAGTATTGTATCGAATATCTTTATTTTTCACTAATTTTACACTATTTTCTGTGTGAATTTTTAAATAGTTTTTATTATATGACATTGTAAATAGTCTGTCGATGCTTTGCCTGCGTTATAATGGCTATAAGTGTATTTTTAATGAATTTTTGGAAACAAAAAATAAAATATCGGTAGTGTTCTATATGTTTTTTGAATCAGGTTCTGTGGTATATTTCCAGCAGGAAGTATATTACATATAATTTTTTGATTTACAATTCAAATTACATATTATTTTGAATTACGAAATATGTATTGTTAGATTACATTTCTCAATAATTTCATGAACGCTTCTATATTCGTTAATATTTTAAGAAATAGATAGATATACTTTTATTTACTGACCAATGCAGATTAGTTATACTGCATGTGGTTATACATTTAAAAATATATTATATTTTCTTTAAACCTATATATATATATATATATATATATATAATCTGCATTCCTATTATACTATATACTTTTTTATATCTTATAAGTTACAGATTTCTGTACTATGTTTAATTTATATAAATTTTAAAATTTATTGAAATATTATATGAAAAGAGAAACTTATTTAGAGGAAAATTCTAATTAGAGGTTACTTTAATAAAATTTTTTTCTACAGAACTTAGATAATAAGTTGGACCATATGTATATATACGATGTAGGTTTATCCGAAAACCATTTTTTTCTTGCTAAAGAGTGACACAGTAGGATGTAAATAAATAGAATGACAAATAGTATGAAACAAATAGTATTATTTCAATATTTAGAATGATTTCTTACATACAACCGCAATTATAAGAAGATATTTAGATCAAAAAGAAAATATATTGTTTTTCAATTTTCAGGACTATGCTATTTTATTAGCTGAACAAGTTGGTCTCCGTGGACCCCTTACATCCAAGAAGTTGGGAAAAGATTTGAAAGAAGAAGATGTAGAAAAACTAAGAGATGAACAGGTTTATCAACTGTATGAATTGATGCTATCTGCAACTAATAAAAAGCAAGACACTGATCAGAACAGTTAACGCTAACAGTCAGGTTTTAGTCTCAATCGTTATACATATAATTGTTCAATAAAAATGAGATCAAGTATGCATGCGTGAAATTGCGATATTGTAAATAATAATAAATAAACTCCAATTTTTTGTAAATAAGTTATGTTTCTGAATGATTGTCTAAGAGCGGTTAAAATATTTATGTTCAAATAAAATTTTTGTTAACTTACGCAAAGAAATATATATATATATATTGACTATAGTTTCTGACCAATGAATACATTTATCCTTCTCTATTTTAACTAATTATTTCCATAGTGAGAAATACAAGTTTTTTTTACATTATATTTTTAATCTTCTATATGTAATATTATTAATGGTAATAAGCTTGAACAAAACAATGATTTAAGAATTTTCTTGACTAAATGCAACGAGTAAATACATGTAATCTTGATGTAAACAATTTAATTTTATAATCGAATGTAAATTCTTAAATTTTTAATATTAAAAGAAGTATAAATAAGAAACCTATAATGAGTTGAATCTAAAAATGAAGATTCAAATGTTAATGCTAACGTAATAAAAAACAAACAAAAACATGCCATCCCAGTAAACGAAAAAGAATTCAAACGTCAAGATTCTTTTCTATTCATGCTATTGTTAAGGAATTGGAAAGAATTCATATTTATAACCCTAATTCGGATTCTTGACGTTTGAATTCTTTTTCGTTTACTGGGATAGCAATAAATGTCAAAGATATATAATATAACGTTATAAACTATAATATAATAGTATAACATGGATAAACTTTGGGCAAGCCATTTATTGATATATGTTCACACAATTTAACCACATATCTGCCAAATTTGTTATAACATTTACTACATTTGAGAATAAGCTCATATTAGGAAAATTATTTTGAAAACCTTTCCTTATTGTTGAGTCTTTAATTGTTAAATATTTCTTATAACTTTTTATCATTGAATCGTTATAATAGAATGTATCGCATTGGAATCTAAAAGTTATAACGGGAGGTTTTCGTTTTAAATTGCCGCGGATTCGACTAAAATTGAACAGGTAGTAAAAAATCTCGGTCTTTACTTAACCTGTGACTTATCTTGGAACTCACATATTTCCCAGATTTGTCGTAGGGTATACGGCGTCTTATAT